>CAJPEX010001657.1:0-52504 GCA_905338405.1 Notodromas monacha
TTCAACTTCTTCATGAGCATAAATATTTTGAATGATTTGAAAGATTTCAATTTGAGCTTCCTTTCTCATTTTAATTGTAGTTCTTTCATTCAGTAGGTTTTGTATTTTAGATTCACCATTCAAGACTCTTTTTGCTCCTCTTGTTCTTTGTTGAGCTCTCTCTTTGAAATATAGGGTGATCTTTTTCCAACCTACCATTCAATGTATTAGAGTTTCCCAAGAGGAGGATCCAGACAAGACTTTAATTAGAGTTTTCCTTATATCTTCCCAATTGGTTTAGGGTTTACCGGAGATTCTACAAGATAAAAGAGACATTCTTTGAAGGGGCCAATCTGATTTAGTTTGTAGCCAAATGGGTCCATGCCACCATAGTTTTGAATTGATTAGAGTCTCAGCATTACATCCTCTAGAGGCTAAGTCTGCAGGGTTGTCCTTTCCGGGCACGTGTCTCCATTGAGAGATGTTAGAAAATTCAAGTAGCATAGAGATTCTGTCTCTTATGTAGAGGATCGTGCCTGGTTTTAGTTCTCTAAGCCAATTTAGTAAGACTTCTGAGTCTGTCCAGAAGAAAACATTGAATTTGGACCCTATTAAAGATTTGATAACTTCTTGAAGGAGTGCCACGGCTAGACAGGCTGCTGTAAGTTCTAGAGTTCTAGACGGTTTATTTTTACTCTAGGATCCAGTTGATTTCCCTTTTTCTTTTTAGGATTGTCCTTTTTGGATTTTAAGGGGACCAATTTGGATTTTCCCAGGAGAATTGATGTTTTGGTTTCGATTTCACTTCTTGACAAGTAATATATGGCAGCTCTTAGTGCTGACCCACTGGCATCTGAAAAGACATGGATCTCCCTTTCAGTTTTGTTTGGTACTTTAACTAACCTGGGAATAATAATTTCGGATAGTCTTTCGGTTTCAGCTGCTAAGTTTCTCCAGGTCTTACAGTCTTCTTCAGGCAACTCTGTGTCCCATGGGGCTTTAGGATTTTGTCTGTTGAAGTCTGGGAAGGTTAATTTTAGTTTTACAGTAAAGGGAGCCATCCCAGCAAATAATTTTGACGTTGCAAAGTGCGTTGGGAGGGCGTTCTCATGCCATTATGGCAAGACCGTTGTGAAAACGTCATCTTGGTCTTTACTCAATGCCCTGCCCCCAAACGTTGGCAGGGGGCATTTTGAAACAGGATTGGAACCCATTGCCAATGGGGCTGAAACCGTTGAGCCTGAGAGGCAATAAAAAAAGGGCAATATTGCCTACCATTCAATTGCCATTGGCAAAGGCATACCAAAGGTGATGCCAATGGTATTGCCCAAATGTCTGACAGCCCTAAAAAAATAAAAAATAAATTCCTCATTCCCTTGCTGCTATTTACTTCTTCATGTTGCCTTCTTTGTGTTATACTCTTTCCTCTTTCTTCTTTACTCCATATGTGTGCTTTCTGTTCACAATATTCTTTGCTGCTGCTTCATCTCCCTTGCTTTGAATCTGCTGTCCTGCTGATGCTCATCCTGGGGTTCGAACTGGGGCCATCTGAGTGAGAGTCAGTCACCTTCACATCTAGCTATGCACTCACAAGCTAGATCCNCGTTGATGGTGTAAGAAAAGTTATGGTTGTTAACGGCTTGAAGAGTAAAAGTAGAAAAAATCCGAGATCTGATATCTCTATCATATTTGTTTACACCAGATATTCTGAACCCAGAAGGGTGTCTCTCTTCAATAAGATTAAGTCTGCTGACTGCATCAGAAGTGATTAGATTGATTTGAGCTCCGGAGTCTAATAAAGCAAAGATTGGTTCATGAGATTCGACTTCTAAAAATTTGGCAGTTTCCACAAAGGAGTTTGGATAGTTTCCTCTTGTTAAATTAATTTGAATGTGCTGATCATTTTCTAGTCACGATGATGAAGAGGAAGATGAAGTGGGGTTCTCTAATTTGGTTGCTTGAATGTTTTCCTGAGGAGCTGATTTGATTTTGTTGACCTTTTCATTCACAAGTTTGGTGAGTATTTCATTTAAGTCACTGCTTACGGGATAGTTTGGATTGGGAACTGAGGTAGAAGGGTTAGGAACCTTTCTGGAGTCTAATGGTTTAAAGAATTTACAGGTGGAAGAGTGATGATCTTTATTGCAGTGAAAGCATCTAAACTTGCTCTGGCAAAAGGATTTCCTGTGTCCGCCTCGGAGGCAATTCCAGCATAGTTTCCTCTCATTAATGATGCGTCTCTTTTCTTCCAAAGATTTTAGACATTGAAGGGGGCTATGGTTTTTGCCACAATAATTGCAAGTGGAAGGGGGAAATTTTCTTACCACAACTTCATTGTTATTTTGTTGAAAATTGTTCCTTTGAGGATTTTGATTGAAATTTTGTCTTTGATTTCCATTTTGATTCTGATTGTAATTTTGATTTGGTCTGAAATTTTGATTTTGATTGTAGTTTCGGTTTTGTGGAAAGGAATTTGATTGTGGTAAATTAGGAACATATGAATTTGTTGAAGTTGACTGAATTTCTTGTTTGATATTGTGGGGTTGAATTTCTTGTTTAAATTGAGAGAGGTGCTGGTGTGACTGTCTTTGTTGTTGTTCTTGAACTGTAAAAATTCCGCCTCCGTTTTGGAAAGAATTTGTATCAATAGATAACCCAAGACTCCTGAATAACTTAAAAACCTGAACAAAACTCAATTATATTCAAAACATTTAACACTGGTAAAGTAGAAACCCAAAGAATTCTTAAGGTCATAGTTCAAGGGAGGTTATGGTTGCTAAAATTTGTTCAGGATTTAATTCCCATTCTGATTGAAGAGATGGAGTGATTCGTCATTTAAGGATTTCATAGAAGTTTCCTTGATTCAGAACGTAATGTACGTTTGGCCAGATTCGGTTGTGGATATAAAAAATGTTTTGCTTGACGACCGTGAGTTTTGCAACATAATTGACAATTTCACTCATGTATTGGGCTATGGCTTGTTTAGAATCATTAGCTGGGCTTAATTCTTCAATATTGTTGAAAATTTGTTGAGTAATTTGGTTGACGTTTCCAAATTTTGAGAATAACATTCTCACTAAATCAAGGTAATCAGATTCACCTTCCTTTTGGTGTAATCCGTTAATCTCAGACTCATAAAGTAGGAGTTTTACCTCGTCCTCATCTAGAGAAGAAAGTCGACCCCATTTGAGAGGTTAACCTCGAAGCACTTAAAAGAATATGAACAGGGTATGAGACAGTTTTAGTAATAGTTCAAACGAGTTTAATTTGAACCAAGCCTTTCAAAAGTAATGAAAGACTCATATTAAAACTTACTTCGGAAGTCTTAATCACAACTGTGTTTAACTAAACGGAACTGGTATAGAAAATTAAACTGAGAGTTATATCAAAAGCAGGTTGGAAAGAAACTGATTGTGTGAATTTTGTTCATGAATTTTAGCATTGATGGAAGATCCAATGCTTCGATTTTCGACTTCTTGGTCCATGGAGGACGCTTTGTGGGTTGAACCTATAGTCTCAATGTTAGAGTGAGTTACCAAAATCCCAGCTTCAGTAGTGGAAAGAGTATTTTCCCTGTGGGGAATTATCTGTAAACCGTCTTCTTGAATTTGATTGGTAGTTGAATTTTTAGGAGGTGTTGGAAATTTGATAGATAGGATTTGAGTTTGAGAAGGACGAAGATTGATCCATTCCTCATGAAGTTTTTCACTGACTCTAACCATAATATTTTGTAATTCAGTTTTAAGTAAGTTTACAGATTCAGATTCCTCCTGAGTTAGGAATTCAAGATTTAGAGATTCTAGCATTAGTAATGAATCCAAGAAAATGTTGAGGACTTCATCGAATCCTTTGACTTGCTTTTCAGTGTTTTCTTCGAGGTATGCTATGTCTCCTTTGAGGATGGCTCTGGCAACAAGGACGATCTTAGTAATTAGAGTTCCTCTAGGAATAACAAGTCTGGAAGAAATTGGTTGACGAACGGGAGTTGTTTGTAATCTATTTACGGTAGTTGACCTTTGAGGTCGGATGATACTTTGAGTGGTAGGATTTCTTGAGGTTCTTGAACCTCTTGGTCTTCCTCTTGCCATTTTTACAGGGGGTGTAGCTCTTTGAGATGGCTTAGTTAGCTGGATAAATCTCCTTTTCAAAGTGAGTTTTTAGACGTTTCCCTTTGAGGGTCTGATTGATCAAAAGATTGAATGCACACAGATAGAGAAAATACACCTTTTGAAATGTGATGGATGGAATGTACACTCAGAAATTAATACACTTGTTTTTTAGAAATAGGAAATCACTTGTCAGTTCAAATATAAAAATATGGTACAGTTTTGATATACACTTTGTAAAATATATGAACACTGGTCAATTCAAGAATAGATATGGTACAGAAAACTATGAACACTTGTCAAATTCAAAGTTAGGTATAGTACAGAAACTATGAACACTTGTCAATTCAAAAAATAGATATATATAATATAGATTTGATATTCACTGAGCACTTTGAGGCAATTGGAGTTGCACTTGGGTATGTAAATGAGTCAGATGTTGTTACGTGTAGAGGCTAAAGAGAGCTTTTTAGATTTATAAAAGAGACGTGAAACCACGCTCTGCTGCCAAATTTTGTCAGGAATAAACCCAACAAATAATGAATTTAGTTATAGAACTTTTTGGAGGTGAATTTTAGGATAGAAGTTTTGAAATGAAACTCAAGAATTCGGTCAGGCTGCGACTGGGGTGAAAACACCCTATTATAAAGTTGATATATTCGTAGGATTGAATAGCACTGGATGAAAATTGCTTGCGAAATCTCGGAGTAACCGCACACTCAAAAGCAGAGACTGGACTGTGTAGAACATTATGTTTTTCGGAAACAGGAAAACTGTCCTACAAGGATGAGATTTAGCAATAGGATTAGCAGAGAAAGGCAGCCTTGGAGGCTTCTGTAAGTTACGTGAGAACCGAGGTTTTCCGAGGTTCTCACAGAAAGTGGAATTTGTCCTCAAGGACGAGAATGCGGGTTCTCAATCTCGTTTGCTAAAAATAGAACTAAAAAATTCGCGACACCTGGAACCCCGTCCGCAAAACCTGGTCTGAACTCTGAACACGCAGTTTCTGGGATATAATGGCAATAAGTGGAAGCGAGTTAACCCCCTCTGTCCCATTATCAGACTGGCTCATCATTGATGCAAGTCATTCTCCGAAGTGTTTCCTGGGATATAACCGGATTCCTCTGAATGTCCAAGGCCAAACCATGATCTGTGAGTTAGGGAACATTCACTTGGGAACACAATATAAATTGAATATTGGTATTGGTACGGGTGTAGGACAATTCCCCCGATTCTAATTCCCCCGCCTCTATTTCCCCCAAATAATAATCCCCGATTTTAAAATCCCCGGTCACAAAAATCCCCAAAATTAAAATGCCCAATTTTTAAAATCCCCCAGTGTTATTTTCCCCGATTACATATCTATTCTTGAATTGACCAGTGTTCATATATTTTACAAAGTGTATATCAAAACTGTACCATATTTTTATATTTGAACTGACAAGTGATTTCCTATTTCTAAAAAACAAGTGTATTAATTTCTGGGTTACAATTTCATCTTTGGGTTTCTTAAGAATTCCAGTATCAAGTTCCCTCCAATACCAACAATAAATTCGTTCAGGATTTAATTCCCATTCTGATTGAAGAGATGGAGTGATTCGTCCTTTAAGGATTTCATAGAAGTTTCCTTGATTCAGAACGTAATGTACATTTGGCCAGATTCGGTTGTGGACATAAAAAATGTTTTGCTTGAGGACCATGAGTTTTGCAACATAATTGACAATCTCACTCATGTATTGGGCTATGGCTTGTTTAGAATCATTAGCTGGGCTTAATTCTTCAATATTGTTGAAAATTTGTTGAGCAATTTGGTTGACGTTTCCAAATTTTGAGAATAACATTCTCACTAAATTGAGGTAATCAGATTCACCTTCCTTTTGGTGTAATCCGTTATTCTCAGTGAGTATTTCATCCTCAAAATGGAGCAGGAGTAGATCTCTTCTTTCAGCTGGGGTAAACTCTCCAATTGGAGCTTCGTGAATTTTCTTATACTTGTCCCATACTCTGTCAAAATCATTATCAAGTTTGGAGTTTAATTTAAAGGTTCGGAAAGTTTTCATTACTTTCTGAGTATAATTTTGAATGAAGCCTTCAGAATTAGTGTTGACACAAATTGATTTGCCTTGACCATATCTTTTAATTTGACTCTCAATATAGTTTTCGTCCAACCAAAGAAACTGATTGTGTGAATTTTGTTCATGAATTTTAGCATTGGTGGAAGATCCAATGCTTTGATTTTTGACTTCTTGGTCCATGGAGGACGCTTCGTGGGTTGAACCTATAGTCTCAATGTTAGAGTGAGTTACCAAAATCCCAGCTTCAGTAGTGGAAAGAGTAGTATGTGGGGAATTATCTGTAAACTGTCTTCATGAATTTGATTGGTAGTTGAATTTTTAGGAGGTGTTGGAAATTTGATAGATAGGATTTGAGTTTGAGAAGGACAAAGATTGATCCATTCCTCATGAAGTTTTTCACTGACTCTAACCGTAATATTTTGTAATTCAGTTTCAAGTAAGTTGACAGATTCAGATTCCTCCTGAGTTAGGAATTCAAGATTTAGAGATTCTAGCATTAGTAATGAATCCAAGAAAATGTTGAGGACTTCATCAAATCCTTTGACTTGCTTTTCAGTGTTTTCCTCGAGGTATGCTATGTCTCCTTTGAGGATGGCTCTGGCAAAAAGGACAATCTTAGTAATTAGAGTTCCTCTAGGGGTAACAAGTCTGGAAGAAATTGGTTGACAAACGGGAGTTATTTGTAATCTATTTACGGTAGTTGACCTTTGAGGTCAGATGATACTTCGAGTGGTAGGGTTTCTTGAGGTTCTTGAACCTCTTGGTCTTCCTCGTGCCATTTTTACAGGGGGTGTAGCTCTTTGAGATGGCTTAGTTAGCTGGATAAATCTCCTTTTCAAAGTGAGTTTTTAGACGTTTCCCTTTGAGGGTCTGATTGATCAAAAGATTGAATGCACACAGATAGAGAAAATACACCTTTTGAAATGTGATGGATGGAATGTACACTCAGAAATTAATACACTTGTTTTTTAGAAATAAAGACGTTTCCCTTTGAGGGTCTGATTGATCAAAAGATTGAATGCACACAGATAGAGAAAATACACCTTTTGAAATGTGATGGATGGAATGTACACTCAGAAATTAATACACTTGTTTTTTAGAAATATGAAATCACTTGTCAGTTCAAATATAAAAATATGGTACAGTTTTGATATACACTTTGTAAAATATATGAACACTGGTCAACTCAAGAATAGATATGGTACAGAAAACTATGAACACTTGTCAAATTCAAAGTTAGGTATAGTACAGAAACTATGAACACTTGTCAATTCAAAAAAATAGATATATATAATATAGATTTGATATTCACTGAGCACTTTGAGGCAATTGGAGTTGCACTTGATATGTAAATGAGTCAGATGTTGTTACTTGTAGAGGCTAAAGAGAGCTTTTTAGATTTATAAAAGAGACGTGAAACCACGCTCTGCTGCCAAATTTTGTCAGGAATAAACCCAACAAATAATGAATTTAGTTATAGAACTTTTTGGAGGTGAATTTTAGGATAGAAGTTTTGAAATGAAACTCAAGAATTCGGTCGGGCTGCAACCGGGGTGAAAACACCCTATTATAAAGTTGATATATTTGTAGGATTGAATAGCACTCGATGAAAATTGCTTGCGAAATCTTGGAGTAACCTCACACTCAAAAGCAGAGACTGGACTGTGTGGAACATTATGTTTTTCGGAAACAGGAAAACTGTCCTACAAGGACAAGATTTAGCAATAGGATTAGCAGAGAAAGGCAGCCTTGGAGGCTTCCGTAAGTTACGTGAGAACCAAGGTTTTCCGAGGTTCTCACAGAAAGTGGAATTTGTCCTCAAGGACAAGAATTCGGGTTCTCAATCTCGTTTGCTAAAAATAGAACTAAAAAATTCGCGACAAAACCCCCCTTTCTGTTTCAGAGAATTGAGTTTTGTCGGTTCAAAAAAACAGAAGGAAGTCGCGACCTTTATGCTGATTTACTGTTTTTATTCTTTTACATTTACTGAATTACTAAAGGGGAGGGGAAAAGAGCAAGCAAAACAGCTTTTTGACAGGAACAAGGCAATAAAGCAATAGAGGAACAAGGCAATAAAAGTGCTCTCGCAAAAAGTAGCATCGTAAAGTTGACTTTGGTGCAGCTGTTGGGTTGTGACGTCAACACAGGGGTTGTCTTGACTGTCATGCCGGCAATTTGATGGGTATGGTAGAAGAGTGAGCTTGAAGTGATTCAGTCTGACGGTATCCATCTTGCGAGTTGGAGGTTTCGGAGATCTGCTGAAATCCTTTTTTGAACAGTGGTTTAGAGTATTAGGTGCTGCAAAAAGTTGAAAAAAGGCCTATTGGCTAGATTAATTGTAAATGCAAGAGCTGATCAGGCTCGTGAGTGTATAGTTTGATAGTGTTCAAACTGGCATTTTGATAGATTGGTTTGCAATAGATTAGATCCCACACTTGGGAGATTTGGTTAGCATGCTTGTTCATTGGTTGTTCCCACACTTGGTTGATAGATTTGACTAGGTTGAAATCCCATTTTGATTTTGGTTGAATAGCTTGGCCAAAATCCCAACTTTGCCTCAGCCCACCTGGAAGGTCTTTTCTGACCTTCAGAAAACTTAAAACACCACAGCATACAAAAATAATCCGATTTTGGCCGAATTTTTTTCATTTTCGGTGATATTTTGTATATTTGGGGATTTTGCATTTTTTGGGGATTTTATTAAATGGGGATTTTTATTTTGGGGCAATTAGACACCGGGGGGAATAAAAGTTGGGGATTTTAAAAATCGGGGATTTTAGGATCAGGGATTTTAGAGCGGGGGGAATAGAGGCGGGGGAATTAGAATTGGGGGAATTGTCTGTTTCCCAGTCCCACAAAACACTTACACTTCTTATGAGGCTGCATAAAATTGGCAAAAAAGTCCCCTTCTCCTCCCCTCCTGACCCCCAGATTCTTTTCTCTGATATATGGGGATTTTCATGGTAGCATTCTGGGGAACCAGCATTGTATTAACAGGGTGAAAAATGGGCAAGAACAAAAATCCTGTGTATACACTGCATGAATGAAATTATCTATGCAACTGGATTCACTCTAATACAGCAAGCTGATTTTTTGACCTATTTTAATGAAAATTTTGTTCCACTAAAAACTTTGAAATGCAGTATTTCAAGAGGAAAATATTCATCATCATCAACTAGCATTCTGGGGATGTGGGATGCAAATCTGGGAGTGGAAGTGCAAAACCCCCAGGAACAAAAATCTGGTGCTCACTCTGTAAACACTTATAAATCCAATTGGAACACTGCAAGCTGATTTTTAAATCAATGTCTTGCAAAAAACCTTCACAGTACTTGCAATCCTGAATTGCTCTGCTTCAACAGATTCTTGCATATGTCCCCACATAAAAGAATTGGCAATGATGGGCTACAGCTGAACAATTTTAATCCAATGTACTCCAGGATACTTAATCATTTGAGATATAAATAGATGCTGTATTTGATTCACCAGTCAATCAAAAATCAAAATTTGATTTTGCAATGGCAATTATAGTATAACTGCTTGTTTGATTTTTGTCATGTCTTCTTTTTTGAAAAGGCAATTATGGCATGATTGCTTGTTGGATTTGTGTTCTGTATAAAAATACATACACCATTCCTGAATCAAAAAGAAATGGTTTGATCAAGTTCATCAAGCTTGATTTTACCAGTTTACTTTCAATTTAAAAAAAAATAAAGAAATTTGAAGCACAAGCCAAAAATTCCTCACAAACAATGAAGGTGAAGAAAATGTATATTTTAAATAAAATAAAATTCTGTAAAAAACAATTAAATACAGTATTTTAGGAGGAAAAAATTCTTGATTATCCAGTTTACTTGGAGGCTACAAAATATTCACAGTAAAAAGTATTCCACTGCTGAAACTGTGAAAAAAACTTTTCAAGATCCACTGGGAATTATAATTTTCTTTCTTTCATATTCTTTTACTTCTTGGTCATGGTAAATGAGGTCATTTACCTTGGCATGAGCTCTGATTTTGAGATTTGTTTTCTGCATTTTGGAGATATTAGAAAAATTCAATGGATAGCTTGAAAAAAGTTACTCCACGCAGGAAAAATGCATGAATTTGTCACTCATGAAAAACGGTACAGCCAAATTGAATAAAACAATTCCAATCTTCATCCAACATTGGTTAATAATTTTATTGTGCTCATTGGTGTTGTTTTGCATGTTTGATTCAGAAATTACTCAACTCATTTACCCTATTTTTATTTTCATGAGTGCATTCTTTTCCCCAACTTTTGCAACAGTCCCAGCACTTAAAGAAAATTCATGGAGATTTTCCCTACCTGCACAAAGGCAGAAAAAATTATCTTCCCTGCTGGCAATTTGCTCAGCAAGAAATTGAGATGGGGTGACATCTCACCCAGAAAAAAACTTGCACCAAAGGCTGACTCTTGAGTAAATGTGTATCTTCAGCATTTCATTGTGCATACTTCTTACATTCTTTTCTTGTTTTTACTGACCACTGCAATAAGGATTGGAATAGGAACCTAAAACAAAATAATTTTTACATTTCCTGATTATGAACAAGTTTCAGAAGGTGTTTTTGTGGATAACATTTTCTTGCTTGAATTTTTATTAAATTGCTGGGAAAGACCAAAAAGTGTTGGTCCATATAGTCAGTCATACTTACACAAAATATGTAAAAGTATGTTTTCACAAAGCCTATAAAAAGAAATGTGAAATAGTATAAATAAGTTGGCTGTATTCAAATATTTTGTTGTGAAACATAGGGAGAATGTGCATATCACTCACATTACCCTCATTCAGTATGCCTCATAATTATCCTTTTGTGCTGCATGAGGCAATCCTGCAGTAGCAAAAAATCCCTCACCTTGAAACCATAAAAAAATCTCTAGGGATACAAAAATGTCGTTTGGTACAAGTATCTCTGATTTAAAGAAGTGTTTCAACCTTCTGATTCTTTGATATAAATATAAAAGGGTTGGCTCATAATTGTCGTGACTTTTTCAAATAGATTCAATAGAGTAACAAATTCTACATTTTTTGCTGGTAATTTATAACCCCATAATTTTCCAATACTTAAGCATACTCTGCAGCAATTTCAATTCATTTGTTCATGCAATAGTCCAATGATCAAGACAGTGCAAAAAATTGAGCACTTTTATTTTCATTTGGCCACAATAAATGGTGCGTTAATCCACTTCCTGAAGGCACAACTGAAAACTCTGAGGCCTACACAACCCTGTGCCTATGGGAAGTTTATTTTTTAATATCTCAATTGAGAGTTTTGTATGTCTTATTTGATTTACTAGGCAGCGTGTTATCATGAAGGATCCAGTTTTTCAGCTCTGGAGCAGGGTGCCCTCTGCTTAAATTTTCAAAAACTTGTGGTTGTGACAGGGCTGTGTAGAAGTCTGAGTTGAGCATTCAGGAAGTGGACCTGATGCCACAATTTATTCGTAGCCAGCTCAATTTTTGACACTATTTTGATCACTGGATTTTTTGCACACAAATTGTGTTGAAATTTGATTTTCTCTTGTACCCATTTTATTGCATATCAAACTTGAGAATTTGATTTTCACTCCTTCAATTACTGCTTTCAAAAATACTGTGCACCTCCAGGCATAATGCAAAAAGAATCCAGTTCTGGAGAATTTAGAAAATTACTTGGGACAAGTTCCTGCCAGAACCTTTAAATGTTTTTCTCACAAGCTCTGAAGATAAAGTTGAACAATTCAAAAAGTTGAATGTAGAGAAGAATGTTTCCCATGTCCCACAGGTTTTGGGCCATGAATCATAAAACAGCTTGTTGCTCATGGTTCCTGCAGCAATGTCCCCAAAACAGCAAGAATCCCAAAAAAATCGGCTGGCCTTGTTTGCCAGCAGAGGAGGGGTGCAGGGCTGCCAGCAACAGTGGATCTCAAAGGGCCTGACCCTTTTTTCTGTGCAATCAGCAGTGTAAATTACTTCAAACACCAGCAGGGCTGCTGGAGAATGGGTGGTGCAATCAGAGAGGGACTGATGGTCTGTCTGGGTGTAGACAGCAATGAGTGCACAGTAGGCTGAGTGCGCAGCACAACCGGGCAAACAAAGCATTTTCCTTCAAGGTTCACTACTTGAAAAGGATTTTTTCTTCTCAAGATTTCCGAGTACAAATCTGTGATATTTAGTCATGAAATGGCAATGCACCCAGATAAGTCAGGTCATGCACATAAATTACAGAATTGTATAAGACTGCATAAAAACAAATGCACTCATGTCATGGATTGGCATCATATTTCAGCGGAAAATGTCGAAAACTGCAACTTTGAATGCACATTTACAGAGAATTTGATAGATCGAAAGCAGCACAAAATGTAATGCATCTTCAATTTTAAATAGCATACGCACATGACTCGTAAGTTCATCATAAAAAATTACTTCTACTTTTTCAATGAGGAGCTTTTTATGATGAAAATTCTAAAAAGCAACGAAAGAATTTGTTTGCAAATATAAAAGCAGACTGGGTTCTTTTCATGGCAATCCTTTGTGGAAAACAGGCTGCCCTGACCTCGGAGAGAATTTGCTACAATTTTAATGTACAGGTCTTGCTTTTCCGAAAACTGTCTAAGGTGAGTTGAAGTATTCATGGGGGATCTGCTCCTGGTCCCAAACAAGATTGTCCTTTTGCCATTGGACACACTTCAGTGAGTGTGCAGCACAAAAATCTAGAAAAACACAAACATGTGCAAGAAACTTCGTTCATAATCAGACAAAGCAAAAATAAAGTTTACTTAATTCAGGAAGGGAAATCTTCGTACGTAAATCACAAGGTTCAATTAACTTATCCAAGTACAACTGTCCATTATCATCACTATACAATTGACAAATTTGGTCTACAGCATCACCAACTTTGAAACATTTGACTTATTGGCATATATTATTCAGTGCATTGGCTTTAATAATATCCCGTATAAGTATTTCCTCAGTAAATATATCATATTTTTGCAGGATTGAAAATACTGTACAAAAAACTTCCCCTTCAAACGAAGAATATACTGGGACTACTTATATAGGTGGAAGTGAATATTGTTCAGAAGCATGTAGTGGACCTTGTAAGAAACGAGTTAAGCAGGTGAACGCTTCGTTTCTTGTCTAAATCCAGCCATGGAGGAAATTCAAATTCGTCATTTTTGCATGAAAAAGAGAAAATTCGCGTCATCTGTATTTTTCTTTCCGTCTTTCAGAAATGTTTCCATTTTGAAGCAAGTCTATGAAAAAAAGAATAAACGGAACTCAGAGATTTCTGTGATCAGCCCGCATTACACAGTGTGTGAACAACAGGATCCGATTCGCGCGAGATTTTTCAATGTCCAAGTAATCCGACGTGATCATTGCTTCCGATCAACCTTCATTTTCCCATGTTACAAAGCAATGAAGGCAGCTAAGGTTGTTGCCGCAGCACCAACAGTCGCACCAGCTGCTCCAACAGCTGCTGAAGCAGCAGTGCCAAGTCCAGCAGCACCCGCACTCTGCGCAAGGGCAAAAACACTGCCTGCTGCGACGTTACCAATTCCAGCCTGCACCCCAGCAGCCATTGAGCACCAGCTGCTCCAACAGCTGCTGAAGCAGCAGTGCCAAGTCCAGCAGCACCCGCACTCTGCGCAAGGGCAAAAACACTGCCTGCTGCGACGTTACCAATTCCAGCCTGCACCCCAGCAGGGTAACTTGGTCGTCGATAAGGAAACCGTCACTTAGGTTGTCGTCGGTCATGCTCACCTCGAGGCTGATACCGGTTTGGTGGTCAAGGGTATCGTCGCCGTCGTCGTTAACGTCTCTTACTCTCGTTACCCACTATAAAAAAGAAGACAACACATCATTCTAAGCACAGGTGGTACATGCAATTTGACCCTAATCCATGGCCAAATTAAGGTTGAATCACATAGTATTTTACTTGTGAGACACTTGAGGAAGTAAAAAAAAATCAGCACAAGAACTGCAAAAAAGTGGCCAAAGTGCAAAGCAAGGGTCTAATTGCAAGTCAACCTCCCTACAAATTTGACCATTGAATTTCGGGAGGGTTAACTTGTGGCATTTGTTGGAGGTCCAATTGTAAGGTACCATGCGTACAGGCCTCACAATTAACCAATCTGCACTTTGTCTGTCCAGCAATTTGAGGTTGAAATTTAAAGGGAGGTCAACTCACAATTCCACAAGTACCACTCAATTCAAGCAACAGAGATGCGCAAAAAGATGAATATGATGTAGGATTATAGGAAACATTGCATTTGATGTTGCTTTGCAATTCAACAGCTTCACAATTTGACCCTAGTCCATCAGCAACTGACTAGGGTCAAAGTTGCTGGGAACCACCTGTACTTTGAAATTTCAAGAATGCAGCATAAATCGCATTTTGAAATCCCAGGAGGAGGGAATTTTCAGATCAGTGCAGATGTGAATCATTTGTGAATTATTCAGCTTTAAAATCAAATTCTGAATTCTCAAATTTGGGATTTCCCCCCAAAAAAGTTCCAACTAAATTTTTTGTTTTGTTATCCTCAGGAATTTTCCTGGGGACTGGGTTAACAAACCAGAAGTTTGTTAACCCAGTAGTTTATTAATCAAGGGTCCACTGTATATTTAGTTAAATCACTGGGACTCCAGAAATTCAAGGCTACAATTTTAAAAGGAACAGCCAACATCACGGCTTGCCAACAATTCATGAAGGACCTGCTGGCCAAATGAGGCCCTCGGGCGATGGACTTAATGATGCACAGGAAAAAAAACTGACATCCGGGCTTTGAAATACCAAAAGGCGTGGAACGGCAATAGATTCAACTTGCTCAAAGCTCTTTTCGAAATGTTCATAAAAATATATATGAGCTCATTCTTTTCTAGCTTTCTATACTCAAAGGTTTAAACTTCAGACATAATTCTAACGAATCGTACGAAAGAAGAAATATTTTACCCCTGAATATCGGTAGCTCACTTCACGCTTTCTGCACTACAATACTAAATTTCGTTCCGACTTGAACTTCCGTTTAGCATTTAGAGTTGATTTAATATTGCTATACAACATCACATAAATGGGTCATGTTTCTAATTACGCACAGTTACGATCGGCGTGAAACTTACTGTTTCGCTCATTTGCAGTTCTATACAGCCTGGCTACAATGTAAAGCGCATGCGTTCACAGCTTTCAATATTACACTTGACTGAGGTCTAAGTTTAATTATAGTGAATTGAACAAAAAGTCGAAAGTCCTTTTCTCGTCCATATTGATTTTCAATGTTTATGAATTAATGATTAAATTTAAATAGTTTTCTGACGGGAACTTCCATTTCAAGTACTTCCAAGTTTATCTAATAAAGGTGCCACAGCATCACAGGATTGGTCTACGTTTCTATCGACAAAATCTTAAAAATAACCGGGGAGTCAAGCACATTTCGCGTAAAACTTACTTTTTCGTAGTCGCAGATCTTCAGGTTCCACCCGGGTTTTTCTTTCGAAGATACCACTTCCTATTCAAAATGAGGGCTGTATCGCACTTGACCAATGACCTGCGGAAAGCTGTAACCAGAAAATTAAAATGCTGAAACGGTTTATGCATATATAGAACACTCAGAATAAAATCTTCCATGCATGTCAATAAGAAATTAAACTTCAGGTTAAGACAGCATGAGAATTATTCAACCGAGGTTCCTGCTGGAAGGAAAAGCTCATGACTTGAACTGCATCACAGTTTTCAATATTCAGAAAAACATACAGTATAACCGACAACAATAAGAAAGCTTCCACGCCTTGCAGAACATTCGCGGAAAGTGCAGAATGTCCAGAGATGGTTTGGGCGATTGCGCAATTGAGTTGGACCCAGAATTCTGCGGTGGTTTTCATGGAAAACGGGTTTAGTTCCCTAAACCTAGTTAGTTTTTTTTTACGCGCACGCGCAAAAACACCCTTTGTTTTCATTTTTTTATCACGCGCGAAATTTTATCACTTGCACTTTGTCAAAACTGGATCTCAACACAATCCAAGCCTGATCAACTTGAATTGTGCTGAGATCCGGTTCTGGGACCTCTCAGCAGAACTCCAGACCTCACACTGAAAGAAAATGTCGGAAATGCCATAGAGGCATCCATTGTTTGGCGCCCGCCTGTCATGGCGTTTCAGAGCCTCGTATTTTCTCAAAGAGCACGCTCGCGCGGGCTCCTTGAGAAAATAGGGGGGATTTGTTGGGGAAACGCCACGCAAAATCCGGTCACCACATAAAAAACCGCGCCGCACGCCGAACACAATAAAAAACCCATACGCAAAAAACCGCGCGAAAATCTTGATAAGAGTTCCAACCCTCAAAGGGATGTTGGGGAAACGCCACGCGAAATCCGGTCACCACATAAAAAACCGCGCCGCACGCCGAACACAATAAAAAACCCATACGCAAAAAACCGCGCGAAAATCTTGATAAGAGTTCCAACCCTCAAAGGGAAGGAACTCACCGAAAACCAGAAACCGATTTCCGTTTTTCCGATTCACGGAGAACTAAAAACCTCACTTGCATTCGAACTTTTGAGCACACGTGTAACAACACTTTGGCGCTTTAAATGTTTAGAACAGACTCAAGACAACTCACAACATTAAGAAGTTCTTAATAAACACACAACAAGAACACCCTGTTTAACTTTTATATAAGATTGAATTTGTAGGGAAACCGAAAGGTTCCCCGGCCTCGTCCCAGGCTGATTCTGTCTTTTATTTTAAAAATTTAGAAACTTCACTTTACAAATTTGATNAAGGTTCCCCGGCCTCGTCCCAGGCTGATTCTGTCTTTTATTTTAAAAATTTAGAAACTTCACTTTACAAATTTGATCCATTTGAAAAACTAAACAAATTTATGTTGAGGTAAGTTCTTCCCCAACAGCAGCCGCGCAAAATTTATAGGAAGCTCGAAGTTAATATCAGGATCACATGTTATTCTACCGATACAATGCTGGTTAATTTCCTCATGAGCAGCGTTCTTTCATTGTGAAATTCCGAACAAATTGTTTATGGTACTGTATTTAATTTTTAATTATTTGTTTGATTATTCATTAGTAGCCGTTTTATCCCGTCGCCGTTTTATACTGTCACAAATCCTTCTGCGAACTCGTCGTGTTCGTAGTTTACTGCTTATTCGTTTTTTATGCTATCACTCGTTCGAATACTGCAGTATATTGTATAATAGCCGCTTCTAAGTTTCTGCAATATGAATTCCTCTCCTCTGATGTGCACCCTTGCCAGACGAGGGTGATTTATTTGCTGAACCCGATTTTTTGCAGTCCCGTGATCAACGAGGACAGTCATTAAACCAGACGGACCGCGGTGTGAAGGGCAACTAGGGGAAAGAAAGCCCCCGGCTGCAACACAGAGAAAAGGGGGCTGGGGGTCCGAATTACTGCCATTAACCCGTTTCTCCGCCGGACAAGAGTACAGAAACAATTTTCGCAGGACCGGGGCACGCTTTTTTTAATGCACTCCTGAAGCATAGCCTGTTTTTTTTTTTTTGGCGGTCTGACTTACTGTTCCTCATCGTCGGCCCCGACATCATACTTTCGAGGCTTGTCATAAAGTTTTTAGTAACATGTGTAAAATCCTCTCGTTCAGCCCTCTACAACATTTCATTTTTCTTCGAAATTTGCGGTTGGGTTCGTTAATAGAAAGATGCCGATTTTTTCTGATGACGCGAAAAATAAAATTCCCGATTTGTTATTCTACGTCGAATTGCATCTTTTAGGTGTCACTTGTTCGCTAAAGTGAACGATGCAGATATCGTACATGTTGGATCATTGAATAAAAATTTCGGTGAATTTTCAGCAAAGGGAATTGGATTCTCCAGGTACTTTTTTCAAATTGATGCTTTCTTTGAAAATTCGAAATCTCTTTCCAAAGAGTTTGTTTCCAGGTCTAGTTCCATATACTGCAGTACATACAGTATTTCGGGTAATTTTTGAAGATAATAGTGCATGGGCTTTTTCGATGTTTATTTAATTTTTTACGAGAGGAACTGGAAGTATTTTATGTTAATAAAAGCAAATGATTGTAATTCGAAAATTCGTTCGATTAAAGCGTTCGTTTGAAGCAATACGGAAATTTTATTCAGCATTTTTTCCATTGACGATCGACCCAAGTATAAAAATGTGTTTTATTTTCTGTATATATACAATATCTTTCACTACAATGGTCCCCTGCGTTTCGGACAATCTGAATACTCGATCTACGGGATCATCAAATCGCTGATGTCCTCCATGGATTCTAATTATCAGAAGCTCATTAAAACGGGGGATGCAAAGACTGCGACTCAATGACTTTTTGGGCATTCTTTGACCTTTTTTTTCCTTTCTCACAGTTCTGCAAAGGTGCGAAACCTGCGTGGCGAGAAGCAGCCCACCGTGACGTTCCGGTTGTGGGTTCGCATTTTATGGGGAGGGCAGTACTTGTGGGGGACGAGGAGGTCCTGGGCAAGTTTGATGGGGATTTCCCGAAGTTTCAGGATTTTACACTGTTTAATGCTAGCAAAATTTGGTAATTTCTCACATTTGAAACGACATTTTCCGTCAATTGCTTAGTGAAATATTCAAGCAGTTTTGGATGCTTTTCTCTGTGCTACACGAGAATGCGTTCTGCACGAAGGTTTCAACGAAATATATTTTAGCTGCTTGCAGGTGTTCATTAACAGCTCAAAAATCCGCTTCGGAGATTTGCGGAAGCAGGTTATCATTATTTGTTCGGAAATGCTGAAATTTCAGCTGATCAAGTCGGGAATAAAAACAAAACACAGTCTGAATCAACGATTGATAATTTTTTCGCAGTGAATTATTGGGCAGGTTTTTCATCAACATTCGGAGAAAAAAATAATTGACAAAGAAACTCCTTCAGCAGAGCAAAAATGAATGTAAGCAGTTCATCACTTTTTCGTATGAATCGAGTCTCGTATACCACTTTCCTTTTTTTTTCTTGGTACTGAAAAAAAATTTTAAAAATGAGAATTCCATCCGGACTTGATGATCAACAAGGAATTTCCGCGCGATTCGTGTCATCGTGGTCCAGTATTATTTCTTTGGTGTTCAGTTTTCTAGTGTTTGTCACACAAAAAAAAAACAGAAAAATGAATAAATCTGACATGCCACAATATTTAAAGTTGTGCCTCAATTTTTTAAAGTATCTTGCTGTGTTTCACAAAAATAATTTCCTCTCAAGTTGGGTTTGTCAAAAATCTACGTAAGAGGTGTTTAGAAACACAGATTTGTGAGAATCAGCAAATGGCTAATCTTCAGAGGAATCTCATGGGACCAGAGTTGACCTCAAGTTCTCACAGTCTTCCTCCAGTAAATTATTGTCCTTCAAAACTATTTTGGGTAAATCCTTGAACACCAAGGACCTTCTTCTTTCATGCTTCAATTGAAATGGTTTTCTTGGAATCTTGGTCACTACTGACCAGCAACTGAAATCAATCCAATCTTGGTTTTTGTATCAATCAGATCTTGTAACAGTCTGGTTTTGTGTTCTTGTGTCAAAGCGTGTCTGTGTGAATTGATATTAAAAGCCTCTTGTGTTTTCTCTCCTCTGATATTTTAACCAAAAAAGAGAAATACAGCATCTTAAACTAGGAATTTTCAGTCCGGGCAGCAGCCTGGCTGATCAAACATTTAATTTCAGACTATCATCTGATTAAGCATTTCATTTCAAGCTTATCTAACTTAGCATTTCTGTTGCAAATATTAAAATAATTTTTAAATCACTCTTTCTTGTCAATGATATATTCCTGACAGGTTTAGTCATAGGGTTAAACAAATACTTCTTCAGCAATGAGTTTTCTATATATCCTGGCAGCAGAGAAAAATAATTGAGAAAGGAAAGAAGGCACACACATGGACTGATAACACATTTCAAATAATGTTGCCTATTTTTTTCGAAGCATCTCCATCAATGAGAGCATCTTCACGCTCAAATGGTCTCATTTCTTCAGCCTGACAAGGTGGGGGCGCGGGGGTAATAAAGAACTCGAGAAGCAATAATGTACATCTCCTCAACGACAGCCTTAAAAAAAACGAAAGTTTCGAATTAATTTACTGCAATATTTAGCGATTCAATGGGCAAGTAGCCTGCCGAGAACTTTGAAAAAATCCCTCGATATGCAGGCGTTCGCAACGACCCATCAAGCCACGTGCAAGCGTAGCAGACGACGGGGAGTGGAAGGATGTTGGGTGTGTGGGAATGGGCCCTGGTCTGTGCTGGCGGTTGCCAGCTCTCCACAACCTCCCTCGATAAGATAGTGCCGTGGATACGTATGGCAACCAGAAAATTTTGAAAAATTAGGGAATGAAGACTGCCGTGTTGAATAATGTTCCAGACGTGGAAAATATAGGCGTCGTTTTTGTTTGTTGGTTTGTTTGGAAAATAGTGAAGCAGTCTGGAAATTTTTCCGGACGACGCTGAGCGGATTTTATTTTTTTCAAAGAAACGGAATTAAATTAATTTCCATTTGCCATGATCATGACTTTATTTTTCCGACTGTCTTTCACTCACTCATGTAAGGTCACGTGTAAAATGCGTGCAAAGACTGCGTCAAAAGATTGTAGATTCTTTTGTTTTCGAGAAACACATTTCGCGAGTTGAATACTTGAGAGGTTGGTGGGATAAAAACAAAATCGAAAAAAAAAACTGAATTCAGTACTGAACGGTACTGTACTCAGAGTAACTAAAAACCCTCAAGTTGAATTTTAAATTTAGGCTGGGGTTAGAATTTTGAAAAACCTGCTGATTACCATGTCCTTGACGAAATCTGAAGGTGAGCAAACCCTGCCATGCCTTAAAATTTAAACTATGCGAATAAAATGAAGAAAAACAATTTTTGCTGGAATGTGGATTGGAATCGAAGGCGCTGAAGGGTACTGAACTTTTTGAATCCCATTGCTGCCCAAGTCTTATGAAATCCAGGCGTGTAATTTTTTTAATAATTGTCAAGTGTCTATCGAGGGTTTGTTTTTATTATTGTTTCAATATTATTATTATTATTCCGGAAATGTTTTCAAATATTCTCTCCTTATATGAAGAACCTCATTATGCGAGGAAGGGCATATCTGGTGAGATTTTTGTGCCCGGTGCACCTTGTACGGGACCCGTTCGCACACCATGATCACTTTTCCCGCCCTTTCGCGGCACACGTTTCAACATGCATCGTGTCTCGAGTCTCTACCCATGCGGTGCCTGGAAGTCCCCCTTCAGTACTGCGTTCCCACCAGTTCGGCGGGCGTCGCTCGGCTACGCGGACGCGGACAGTCCTGAAAAAGTGTTTCTCGACCATTCGCCTCTTTTTTGTTTTTCTATTCCATACACGTGCAACAAAGGGAATGAGCAACAGCATAACTGCTGATGAGCGGACAAATTTATGTCTTGTGATGATGATGATGATGTGGAAAAATCGAGTCGAGTATACATCGAGTGATGTTAATTGGTTTGTTTGCCCTGCGCGCTGGGTTAGAATTCAGTACGCGTTTCTGAACGAGTCGTGAGAAAGAGCGTGTTTATAAATGTTAGTGAACGCTGTTTAAATGAGTGTACCGTATTTTGTTTACCTTGAGCTGCAATTTGTTGTCGCCATCAGGCTGGAATAATCGAGATGAACGCCATTCCACGCATTGAGACTCGATGGATCGGTTGGCGAACTTTATTCTGCATCTTGAATTATTAAATCACGCACTTGAAGATGCCTGGGGGGAATTTGAGCGATTGAAACATATTCCATGTGTGAGTGATGGAAATGGGATTCAGTCGGCATAACTGCTCATTTCAATTTTTGGGCGCTCTTAAAGAAGCCTTCTGAATAACGAGCACATAATTTCAATGACCAAATTCCAGTGCTGAAACCCATGTTTAAATTTTCGATTTTTTTCGAGTTATACTGAACGTGAAGTTCGACCTGAAATAATATTTGCTTGATGACAGAAAATTCCACAGATCAAGGACACAGTGTTCATTGCAGCTTGTGAACGAATCGTTCATCGAATGTTTTATGTTATTAAAATCGCATGCAGTGGTTTAGTTTAGAAAGGATCCCGAAACGGAAACGTTCCGGTTGAAGAAGTTGTTTATGGAAAATCAGGTGCAAAATTTTCCATTTATTCTCAATTTTTCGTGAATATCTATTGTCCGCCGTTAATGGATACATGTTTGATTTCAATCGGAAAGTGACTCCGAAACGTGTTCGTGCAAGCAGTATAACAACGATAAACCATTTTTTCTTCCAGTTCGGATGATATTCGTCGACTGATTGAAAAATTATTTCAATTTTTCAATGACTTGTGCAGAAAAAGCTACTCTATTCATCTGAGTACGTCACCACGAAATTTTCGAAAATATTAGAGTTTCTATAGCATGGGTGTCGTTAGCCTACGCGTGACAAAACGCCAACGATCCCTTTACCTCGATTATTTCCTCTATTGATCGTGAATGTTGGAAAATTGAGTAGTGTACAGTATTATATGGGGTCACTTCCGAGTTTAAATCAGTCTGCATCAGTAGAGTTCAGAGAAGTGACTTTACAAATTCTCAAGCATATAAGCTGCGAATCCTCGTAGAAAAATATGCATTGGTGGAAAGGATTATTCGAGATGAATGACGAGCACTCAGAAAAATCCCACCCGTATTCTAAAATCCAAGGATTATCAACGACAAGTAGTCATCAGTACTTGCATCTATGATCTTGCGTTTGAAATTTCTTGTTCTTGAGTCTTGGATAATGATCGGAAATACGATCATGGACAACTGAAGATCACGATTAAACATGGCAAACTATTGTAGCGCAGTTTCATCAAAATTCGTACAAATAATTTATAGAATGCATTTTATAGAAAAGCATCTTCCCTTTTATACACTGATAAACATCGTCAAGCGATTTCGGTTTGTATGCAGTATACTGTATTTTGTTTTCTTGAACTAAATTTTTTTCTATGATCAATGAATCAGTTCCTTATTTGTGCATTTTCTCCGTCGCCCTGAATGCAGATTTTTTATTACGACTACAAAAATATAAGAGTTATGAGCGTGTAAATTTATGAAACTTCTCAGATCGAATTTATTGCGAATTTTTCTTCCGAAACGGGTCCCCCCTCCATTTCCGGCACAAACCGACATGAACAGAGAGACAATTTTTTAGGCCCTTGGAAGTACCACAAAAGCCGTTTCCTCCATTGATTAGTGTGCCGCATGAAAAGTACTTTCCTGGGTACTTCCTGCTTGCACGCTCATTCCCCCCCTCGGACCATCGCCGCCTTTGTTCCGGGGAAAATCTTTTTACTGGTACAACGGCCCTCATTTTGGTCTTGCCAAACTCTCCCTTTGAATAAACTTCAAAATAATTATTAAGCAGCCGCAGAATTTACGGTTGCAGGTGTATGCGACGAAACGAATAATGACACGTTTCGATCACGGTAATGACGACAGATGCCTTGGCTTCTTCGAATTTACTTTTCGAGGATGTCGTGAGCCCTGGGATAATTTTTTTTTTTAAACTTGAAAAATGTGCAGTCCATTCCTGTATGACTTGAAAGCATAGCTCATGGTAAAAAAAATTACTGTACTGACATGTTGAGGGAGGTGAACAAGGAAACTAGGGGATATATGCAGTGATGCGTGCCAGAGGAACTTCGTCACACATGTGTCGGTTTTTTGTCTCTTTCTTTCTTGTGATTGTGCTGAAAAAAGATGGAAAGTGAAAAGAGAAAAAGAAACAGCTGCGTTTCTTCTTGACAACATTGTCGGTTTAGTGGCGACATTATCCTTGCAGCTGGTTAATCCCCGTCAACACTGGTAAAGTGCGCCCAGTACTGAAATGTTGTGAGTCAGAACCATCGCCATTTCTGAGCAGAGCTGGGTTCATGCGAATACTTCCGCAAATTTTCGATAATGTTTTGCTTGTCTATTAGTATACCCAGTCCAGTTCATTTTGAATCATTCTAAAAATTTAAATACTCCAAGCTTTGGTTTTAAAATATGTTTGAGAATATTCAACGACGGCAAAAGGAATGCGGAAGAGCATTCTGATACTGCTGCGAGAGTGACTAGACTGTACCTACTCGATGGGAAAAAGATAAGAATTCCAGTACTGCCATAAATCGGTTCACAATTCCAAAACTGCTTCATGGAGAAAGTCATTCTTCAAAGTCAAGATCTTCTGAAATGGCTTCAAAACTTGAAATGTCAGTACGATCTGTACTGCGATTGCGAAATATGATTTGAGTACGAAACTGCTGTGCTGAATACGGTACTTGCTTGGATGCTTTGAAGGAGTTCCGGTAAACACGCCAGCAATGAATTATGTAAATCAGTTGTCTCCATCAGAAGTATCATGCATCAACAAAGGAATTTTGAGCTTGAGTTTTGAAAAATCATCATCAATCGATTTTTGATTCACTTTCTGAATGAAGAATTTGAGAGAAAAAATGGTCAAGTCCAAGGTGAATTGGAGTAAAAATTTCCCTGTCCTGTGCTTCGTACCTTTTCTTGTCAAAAAATTGCAAGTGACAAACTCGTGCTTCCGGCGGAACGGAAGCAAACTCAATAGTCCGTGGAGAAGTTTTTCATCTTATGCTCGGTCCCTATGATTATTGAAAATCCTTCATTACTAATGTTGTCTTTGAATCAAGCGCGATCGTTTCTAGTCTTGAAGTCTTGCCAATATTCGCTCGTCCGCGTTCCAACAAATAAAATTCGAATTTTTAAAATTGTTGGGGAATGGAGGAAAAAAAACGGACACGTTTTAATGCGGACTCTTTCTAATACCTCCCAATCGTGATCGGCGTTTGTGTCAATTTTTCATCGCTCTGAACTTGGTATTTTCTGGGTTTATTATAATTTTTATTCTTGACATTAAAAAGGAAACTTTTGCGTAATCGGTATGAAAAGTAGATCGACGAGGAAGAATCCGGAAAGAGTTCAGGAAGTCATTTTCAGTAATTAAACTTATGGAAAATCAGCATTCATCAAGTGCCAAAATGAATCAAAACGGAACAGAGCATCGTCCATTGAACAGTGGCTGCGAATTTTCTTTTTCAGAACGAAGAATAAATTCACGCATTCCACGTATAGATATTATCGATTAATTCTGAGAACCCCCCATTTTTTTGTATGCAGTTTCGAGTCCGATGTTCGCGTTATCCACGATGTGTAGAAATGCGTATTTTTGGGCCATCGCTGCTGAGGTTTACAAACTGTACAATTAATAAATGATCTCCCCGAATGATGATAATATTTTCGCATTATTATTATCAATTTTTGGAATCAAGATCAGATGTGCCATTGCCGCGTAGCTCAAGTGCCTTCATCCTCGACGACAACAGCAGTGTCGACGATCGAGCCAGTCTCTTCTGTGATAGTTGACCGCCACGACAACGTCAGTGTCGCAGCTCGTCGTCGGCAATGGACCCCTGGAACGAGCCCGCGAGTGACTCGGCAGCTGGCAAAGTGTCGACGCGCAGCCCGGAATGCGCCCGGTGTCGCAATCACGGATCCGTGAACAAGATCAAGGGTCACAAGAATTATTGCGAACACAGGTTTTGCCCGTGTGTCCGGTGTGAGCAGACTGTGGATAGGCAACGGGTCATGGCCAAGCAGATCTCGCGACGACGGGCTGCCACAGCTGCCTTGAAGTAGGTACCAGTTAAATCCGTATACAGTATTTGCAGTACTCGCGTACCATCACGTGCACCTTTTTTCTCTCTCGAATTTTCAGAGAGGGGGAAAGGGAAAGAGGAGGGCGTGTGTGTCACTCATGGGTGGTTAAAGTAAATATTTTTCAAATAGTTTTCGAAAATTAGGTGTGCGTTATAATTTATGTTCATGAGGAATTTTGCACCAAGTTCCACAGGAAAAAGTATTTTAATGGAAACAATTGGCAGTTGATCAAGTGAAAAAAATGTCTAAATTACAATTTTGGTGTTCTTATTTTTAAAAAATTGTGTCTCTGAAAATGGGGTGCACGTCTTACTGGGGGAAACAATTTTATCACAATTTTCAACTGAATCAAGATCGGACACCTGAGTGCGATTTTTACTCGAGGGCTGATGTTACTCGAGTAAATACGGTACAATAGTTAAAATCACACCCAAATTGAAGAAGGAAAAATGCCGGAGTCGTACTTGCTGTACTGGAGTGTCGGAGAAGGAGACGTTTGCATGTCAGCGCGTAATTCAGAATTTGTTTCTGCATAAAACTTGTACCGATGTACAGAAAAATTTTTAGTAGAGTTTTAATCTGATATTTATAATCCTACAATAAGGATTTCCTCTGGTGAGCGATAATCTTGTTTTTATTGGGGCCAAAGACTGATTAGTACACATTATTTTATTTTTGCCATGTCTGCTGCATCTGGTTGTAGATGTACTGTGCAATAGATTGCGTGAAATCGTGCTGAGTTTGCGATGATCGCAAATATCGTAGGACGAGGCATAGTACGTGTACCTGCTTTTTCTCTTTTCGTTCTCCGCTCTGCTCGTCTAGGAAATTCATGGAAATCATCGTAACTGCTCTTCACTTTTGCCACTGCATGTTTTTAGATGATTTTTTCTTTTTTTTCAGATCTGAGATTTCGATGAACTCCCAGATAACTGAATTTTAGGTTTACATCTTCACAAGCTCCCACGCTCGCCGAGAAAAATCCTCCGGGATGGGAAACCAAAATTCCATCAGAAAACATGTATGGCAGTTGAAAGTAAATTACCGTACATGCAAGACGAAAAAAAGCCACCTTCAATGCTTTGAAATACAAATCTCTATTTGCTGTCCCCCCAATATGAATATTAAATTCAAAAAACTTCATTTTTGTCAGTGTTTACTTTTTTTATTCTCTGTGTTTTTGTTCGTATTTTAAATTTATGTCGCCTTCTGTGGACGCATTATTGCCGAGGTTCTGATCTGTTCTCAGAGCACACTGGGTATCATGCATTTGAAAATTCGATCTTCTTTGCATCCACTCTACACAGTGTAGGTAGTCTAGAACATTAAAAAACAATAAAACATAATCAACGAATGCGAAACTTAAGTAAAATCAGCATCGTTTTTTTTTTGGACGATGTGGCAATCTCGAAAGTCAGAACCTTGCAGAAATGTGATGGGTTCTTATTTCAAGATGATCTCGAAAAGGGCAAAATGTTGTCCCAATTCTCATCAGATCGTATCGAGGACATGTTATTTCAGGTATGAAATCATAAGTGTCCATCCAAATGTAAAATTTATAAACTTTAGAGACTTTTTGAAGTGGAAATTTGGCTGAAATAGCGCATTGTCCGTGTCTCACATCCAAGATAATCATTGTAATACTTACATTTATTCGCCTAATGCTGATCAAATACCCCAATAAAAATAACTCATAATTCACAAGACTTTTCATTGATGATGAGAGGTGCGGATTGATAGTGTGGAATAAGCATAATACGTGATCATTATTTAAACTTCTGTGTCTAAGTTTGTTTCGCGATCAATTGTATGTACGATGGTTGCATCACTGACTCGAAAAGCCTCTTCTAAACAATACAGAAGTACAATGCCGTTGGGATTATGTACACCTGACTCACTGTGAAGTCGGGTTCGAGAAAGCTCGGCTTACGCCTAATTATTTCCGTTTTGTTGCCCTGATAGCGATGAACAGATCCAGATATACAATACAGTACATGTTCGGGTTAGGTTTAGGTACGGTTGGGTGAGCTTTGAGGCGACCTGTTCGCGTTTAATTAAACAAACCTCGGAAATGTGGAATCTCTGGAATCAGGTGAGGGGTACTATTATATATCCCAGCAAGGAAAAGTGCGTTTAAGCCGAGGTTCGAAGGGTGCACCATTTTTATGGAGTACTACGAATACAGTGTTCTGTCCAAGTTTTGTTCAATTCAACGTCGGTGGTCTACTCACGGAAGTGTAATACTGTAATATTGAATATTAAGAAAACAATTTTCTTTCGAGCGATTAATTGATGATCTACACGTACCGTACTAGTCCGCGTTCATCGTTTTATTTGTTGTGCCATTCGAAAAGGAACAGTTCTGAAAAACTATATGAAAATTTACTAGAGGTCCCAGGAAGAAAAGCACTAATTTTTCAAACGATCATCCAATTTTTTTTCGATAGAGTAATAATTCCGACTTGTTCCAGCTTCAATTCTTGAGATTGATCACCAATGGTGATTCTGAATTATTCTAAAATGTTATCTTATGGAGCAAGTAGTATGTGTATATGGATAGTGTGGATAGACAACAATGCCACCTTTATTGCAAAAATCGAAAATTTTGAAGCCAATTCACGCGATGAAATAAAAAGTAATCGAGTTCCATCATCGTGTATTCCTCTCCGATGATTATTATATTCAAAAGTAGAAGATTATTATTTCCATGGGGAAAATACCATTCATTCCAGAAGTACAGCACGTGATAATTTCAACCTCGAAATCAGACCTACAGTAATATCCATTTAGTTCAATCGAGGGCCAGAAATGGGGGTAACTCAGAAACACCACTTCTCTTCAAGGCGATGATTTCGAATCATCGTACATACGAATTGAAAAGTGACGCAATATTGAGAAACTGCTGGATTTCAGTGCACGTTCAAATTTTGCGGATTGTTTCCTCATTTTTTTCCCCCATGATTTGACTCATTTTCGACAGGTATGAAGCTGCGGCTGCTGAAGCTCGAAATGTTCCGGGACCCTCAACGCGGGTTTTGCCAAATCCTCCGGTTTTGACGGACGAGGAATCTAGTGGACCAATTAGCGACAGAGACCGACAGATCTTATTGATGATGGCCCTGCAAAAATACTCACTGGACTACGAAGGTCTTTTGTTGCTCGTCGCCATCCAGAAGGTGCTGATGAACGTGGAAGAAACCGATCGGTGAGTCAGTTCATGGGTTCCTTCTTCTACGAGGTGGACTCGCTCCACAACGAAATTTAAGGGACCAGAAAGAAAGGAAAAATCTTCGCAGAGAACCCCTTTAAATGGAGAATAAGAGAACCCCTTGGGCCCAAATAAAAAATTGTTTTACAGTAAAAATTGTTGTAAACAAGATTGTTGTTCAGAGAGAGTCCATATGCAGTCATTCAGTGGAAGTTGAAAAGTTTTCGCTGACCTCAACACAATTTAGAATTCCGTACTCACAGTTTACAGCTGTTTTATAGCGTACACGGCTGCAAACGAATAATACATTTGCCGATCTTTTAGCGATGTTTTCGCAAAGACAACTGAAATTTCTACCTAAAAATAATTTCGGTTACCTTACATATGATATCCTTAGAATAAGTTATCCTATCAAGTGCGCTGTGCAGATCTGATCTTTTGAAAAAAGTTCACGAAACAATGATTCCACATGCAACGATAGCCTTTTTCAGTTTTAATTTAAAAATAAGTTATTCGCGGGTAAATCAAGGTCAGTGTCAAATTTTTGTGGTAAATGTAGGATATGCACTGTTGAGACTGGACAAATGAAGACAGACAATATGAGACTAGGCCAACATAAGACGCAGCTACTTCATTTGAGGTCAATTTGAGGCAGGGTCATTTAGAAACAGGGACAATTTGAGAGAGTTCAAATTAGAGACGGGGCGGATTAGAGATGCAGTATTTTCGCATATGGGAAAACGGTATTCACACTTTCGTCCCTATATTCAAAATTCCATTTTTGTGCAGTTTCAAATCACTGAATTCAACTTTTGACCTAAAAAAAACTCACTATTGTTCCTGTCACATAAGAAAGTTGATGACCTCCTATAGTACCTATACAATACTGTACTTGAGATTATATTGCATATGCTCTTAGTATTATTACTAAAATAGCATTAGCCTCGAATTTGTCTCTATAATTGTACGTCTCAAATTAATAAAAAAAAGTTTCTTGACCTAAATTGTACAAGTCTCAAAATGTTTCCTTCTCAAATTCATCTAAAAGTGTTTTTGACTCAAATTGCGCGCGTGTGTGTCAAAATATTTCCGTCTCCCTATGTAGTTGTGAAAGTCTCAAAATTTTTCTGTCTGAAATTAATCTAAAAACATGTTTTCCTCAAGTTGTACACGTCTGGAAACGGTTGGATTTGTAAAATTGTAGAAGTCTCAAAATGTTCGTGCCTCGAATATAGGCCCTGTCTCTAATTTACTGTCCTAGATCTCGGGAATGCATTGGCTGCTCAATTCCGGAGAAGTCCATATTTTCAACGGCATTTGAAACTTGATTGTGGATTATTAGTCAGTTTCAGAAATTTCTCACTACTTCGGCGTTTTCGTTTCTTTCTGTGCTTGAATATAGAGAAGTGAACGCGGCTTTGGTCGAGTTTGACGTGCTGGTTGAAGAGGGCAAAGCCTGCGATGTGGACCTGTGCCCCGAGCCAAGCCCAGCTGACGTGTCGGCGATTCCCGGTCCTTCAGCTCTGACGTCAGCTGTCAGTCCGGAACGTTCCATGCCAAATTATGCAGCTTTCATGGCGCAGATCATGCATGCGCAATTAGCAATGATGACAGCAGCCGCGGCAGCAGCAGCAGCTTCATCCTCTTCGTCCAAAGGCGATTCCGACTGACTTCCTGTGAGTTCCGGATGCGAAATCCCTTCCGGAATGGATGCCATCAGCATCTTCCTTCGACTCAATGAACCTAATAAAAAAAAAACAGAACAAATTCCTCTCGTAAAACAGGCCTATTTTGAATGCATTCTTCGGGCAGAGTTTAACCTGAAACGAAAAAGACAGAAACCTGAACACGTCGAAATAGTTCAGTACCGAATGAACATTCCACCGTCCATTATTGATGATTAAATTGTTTGGACTCACACTTGTTTTCAATAAAAATCGGATCCAGCAAAGTCTGAAGTTGTTTCGTCGTTTTATATATGCACAAAGGGGAGCATTTTCAAGAGCTTCACTTTCATAATTAGCAAATTGGTTTTCCAGAATCTAAACATTTATATAAATTGTAGTTTAGAGCTATATACAGCGAGATTTTTGAATTTTTGCTGCTGGCACCTTCATTCAAAACGATTCCTCATCACAAGAAGGAAAAAAAAAGAATTTGGAGAATATTTTGTGGCCACTGGCGTACTCATGTGTTGAAAGTATCGAGTATAGTATTTCGAATCTCTGATTTTGTGCCAAAATCAACATTCTTTGTCGATTTCTCATTCCATCCGTCCGAGACAAACATAATCGAAATTTCGACGACTCGCGAACGGAGTTGCGCGGATGCTGTGCTTGTATACCTTGGCTTTGAATTCCTGAGATGTTTTTTTTTTCGATATTTCCAACTGAGATCAATTGTGTTATAGGTTGCTGAGGGTAGCAATTATAGTATTATTTTAGGCACAAGCTTTAAAGGGGGTTGAATCACTCACGATCTCTTCGCTTTCGAAGATCGCATTATCTTGTGCACACGGGATCTCATATGTTTTTCCTTTGGTTCAAGGGATTGTAATTTATTGGCACATTTTGATGGTTTTTGTGTTTTTTGAACGAACGTCGTCGTTGACATGTCCAGATCACTGCGTCATCAATCTTCGTTGAGCAAGAAAGAAAGAAGTGTACACAGTCTATGCACTTTATGGTAAATATTTGTTAGCGGCTGTGCTTCAGAATAAGACTCGACTTTTGTGGAAATTTCGAGGTTCGTCCACTTGAACAGTACTGCGGATCAGTAAAACATTTTTCCTGGAGCCTACAAATATTAACCCCTCACCGGACAGAACCATTCTTCAGCATTCTTTTCAGAAGAACAACGGGAGCAAAATAACGGCACTCTCGCGAAAAGCAGAGCGGATGAGAAAATTTATTCAAAGCACGATTACGCAAAAATCAACAATGCGTTGAGACAAAGGCCCCGATTGTTCTAAGACTGCAAACAACCGGGAATATGAGCCTGAAAAAAACCTGTGCAAATTTTCTCATTCATCTGCGCATTCACTCTCCGAAGAAAGAGTTTGCGATTTAAAAAATGGTTTTTTCGAAGCTAAATTGGCGCAAAATTTCCTTGTCCTGCGCTTCGTACCTTTTCTTGTAAAAAAAAAATTGCAAGTGACGAACTCGTGCTTCCGGCGGAACAGAAGCGAACTCGATAGTCTATAGAGAAGTTGTTTATCCTATGTGTGGTCTCTTTGATTATTGAAAATTCTTCATCAAACAGTGTTGTCTTTGAATCAAGCGCGATCGTTTCTAGTCTTGAAGTCTTGCCAAAATTCGCTCGTCCGCGCGTTCCAACAGATGCAAATCGATTTTGTAAAATTTTGAGGGAATGGGGGAAAAGAAGAAAGAAAGAAACAGACGCGTTTGAATGTGGACGTCATCGCCTTCCTAACACGATCAGGGTTCTGTGTCAATTTCTCATCGCCATGAACTTGGATCTTTGCAGGATTTATAATAATTTTTGTTCCATGGGTATTTTTTTACGCGGTGTGGGACGCGAAACCGAGCGAGTCATTCGATTGGCGTTTTCCGGCTGCGCTGAAGCCAAGTGCGAAAGAAGCAAACCCGTGAAGCCGGATTTTGCGGTCGCTTCCCCGAGATTTCGCATTTCTTTCGAGGTGCGAAATGCATGAAAGTGATTCGGAAGTTGGGTGAGAATTTCGTGGGACGGATGATGCTGAGTTCTCCGGGAAGCAGTGGTCATGATCCGGCGACTGCTGCGATGTGCTTCAAGCCCCCGATAACGGGCAAAATGTTGCCGATGGACGGTCACGCTTTGCACAGGTTAGTTAATTACTGCAATAAGTAGAGTGAGAAAAACCACACACGTACCAAAAGAACGAAAAAAAAGGACCCCGATGCCTTAAGGGCAGCGAGACTCTCGACTCCTGAGCTGTGTTTAGTGGACCAACGAACTGCTGAGCTCCGAGCGTCGCCCGGAGGCCAGAAAAATGTCATAATTAAAAATAATTTACAGTACTGGTTTGTACAAAATACAGTGGGCAGAAAACATTTTTAATAAACTCGAGAACATTCATCTCGATCTCCCCGCCTGCTATAAGCACTTTGCAGAAACTACGTGATGTGTTTTCCACCTCGAAACATCTTCGCGGAGGCATTTCACTCGATCACAATCCGCGTTTCAGGAATTATTTTGCGTCTCAACTTCGACAAACCTTCATCTTATTCACACCCGGAAAAATTTTGAATATCCTTGTTTTTTTATTGCAGATTTTTTCAAATTATCAGTAAGAATAATGAAATTTCTAGTGTTGTCCGATTCTGCGCATTACGAGGGAGTTTTCTTCAAAACCGAACTTCAGAAAAAAAACATCCCTTTGCCATTAGAAATTGCACGACCATTTTTTCAGGAATTCATTATTTGAATGAAGGTTGGTCTTGCTACAGTTGTGTCATTCCAAATTACAACAAATGTGACTCGTCGACTGTCAACATCGCAATTTTACCGCGCTGATACATGATAAGTTCCTCCTTTTCTGTAAGATTTTTTTCAGCCTGCACAAAAAAAATTCAGCGTTTGTTGCAGAACTTCAAAAGACATTCCGTTTCTCGAATACTGTATTTGATTCCCTTCTTCGAAAAGTAGCGATTACCTCTCGCAATGTTTGCTTAGGCTTCACGATCTGGAGATCGTGAAATGGAACGAATGACTCTCAGTGCAATTTCATCCATCTCGAGCAATTTGCATGTTGTTCCTGCGTTTCTTCACAATTATATGAGCAATTTAAAGATGAAAGAGAAGCAAAATTACGAATGCTTCTCAACGTGGGAATCCCCAGCAGCAACGAGAAATGATGAAATCATACAGTAGGAAGCATATCGTTATTTGCTCCACGAATTTATGACCGATTCCCACTTCTGTTCATGACGTGCTCGTGCTGATTTAAAAAGGAATTAGTCGGAAAAAATGTTCCGAGGTGAACTGGACACATTGCTTGAGTCTGTGTCGGTCTGTCGGAAAAAAGTTTCTTGAATTCTCAGAAAAATTAAACTGAAAAATTTTTTACGAAGAAAATGCATTTCTTCATGGGCAGTAGATTATGGCTTCAAGTATCAAAGCACAACTTGAAGTACCTGATGAATTTCAAGGTTTATTTGTTTCCTTTACGCCTCAGCTCAAAGTCTACGACTTCATTGATCATGGGAAAATAAGCCATAATTTCGCTTGTTCGCAGTACATTATGTTGCTCACGCTCTGTTTAATCAAGATTGAGAGGTTCAAACTAATGCTTTCCGTTGAAATGGTTCAACTCCACGAAACGTACTTGACAATGACGGATTTCGGTGTTGCGCTTTTATTCAAGTACTTTCTAGCGATGCTAAAAAAAAGCAGAAAATATATGTCGTAAGAAAATTGTACCTGAGCTTATATCAAGAACTTCTAAATGTTCGTATTTCTCGTGTAAGATGAGAATCACATCGAGGCAGGATTTGTGATGAATTTTTTTTTCATGATTTCCATTGCTTTCAATAAACTCGAAATTCAATGAAACTCCGCGCGTCTTTTGTGCACTCTGAAAAATCAAGCCAAAAAAATTGTGCTTTGCTTACGATCCTTTTTACTCTTCAGTACAGGATGTGATTTTGAACTTCCATCAGATAAACTCATGTGCTTCGTGAAAAAATATCATTTTAAACTAAGGAAAAATAGCGAAAGAGTATCAATTTTCTATAGACGAGGTCGTTTTTATTGATGACTCAAGCTGAGCGCGCGTTTAGCTCGAAATCTTCTCCGAAAGATGAACTTAGTCTCCGCATGAATTATTCAATTCTTTCGAATAATTTACAAATACTGGAACATTAAAAGGCACACTTTTTCCTCTCAAAAGAGCGGAGTATATTTAAATCAACACTTTGAGCTAGGCCGAACTGTGTTGCATTATCGTATCTGATGAATACGATGTAGGACGGTGAGTTTTCATGATTCCATTCTGGTTTCTTCGATGCGTTCATCTATTTCCGATATAACATCCCGTGCGGAAAAATATTAACAATCCAAATGTCTTAGCTTTCCTCAGTTTTCTGAAAATTTGCTTGCCAAAGTACTGTATACTAATTTCACCCGTCACCATGCCGGGTTGAAATCCTCTGATGAAATGAACGATTTTTTTCTGCTTCGGAACTCGTGTTGTGCCTCACATTCGACGTGCCGTATTTTGAAAACTGAAAATGCTATCATTGCAAATTGACAACTGCGATACTGAATAAGTATAATAGCCTCATTTCCCAATTGAGTACAGTACTCTACTTTCTGTACTTGCATGAAAAGTTTCCGAACGCAGGAAAAAAATCGCAATGAAATTATCTGAAACCTGTCTACAACTGGAATAAATCATTTCTTCGACATTTCATGAAAATTATCTGAAAGTAGATTGACGAAATTGGAACGAAATGACGTCATCAACTTTATGGAGTTGAAACTAAAGCATGCTAAATATTTTCATCGCCGGAATTATCAACGGTATCACCTATGTGGGCTATTGATTTTAAATCAAATTAAACGGCTAAAGTTAAACTTCATAGCGATTATTTGATTTTCTTAATTCCATCTGGAAACTATTTCGTTAACCACACGCACGGACGCCGAATTTCGTCATTGACCTGACATCAAGCTTTATGATCCGATGAGTCCAATCCTATATTGAACCTGAGATAAACTAGATTTCCAGCACGACCTAACGAATCAAGTCCGAGAATCTCTTCGACCTACCTAATCTGACCCAACCAAAAAAACCGAATGAAACCGTACCATATTAGAGGATACAGTATTTTCGTGCCATTACAATAATGGGATAAGAACCACTTTTTGTCGAGGATCATTAGGATATCAGGGATGTCGCCAATTGGACAAATAACTGAAGGTTGTTAAAGTCACAAGTTTTGAAAATAAAAGTATTCCTGTGTTTTGAATACTATACATTCGAAAACTGTCCAAAACAGGGTAATCCACTTATTTTGTTTTTGGTGTCGCATCATTTTGCCGGAACTTGAATTGAAACTATTTAGCAATGCACTCAAAATATTTTCCGTTAACCTATAGGATATATAGTCACTCAATCAAGTTTACTAAAATTTGTTGTATAAAACTTAATAGTGTCTTTCTTCGGAACTTGCGAATCTGATTATTTTGAATGCACGATTTTCTATATTCAGCTTTTCTCGAAAAAAATTATGTGCAAATTAATGTTCCAAAATCTTGGAAGTGCTCCAATTGAAAATTTGATTTTCACCAGTATCTTTTCATGGACAAAAAAAAATTGGCTCTTTTTTTAACCTTAAGAAATACTGCGCGCTTCTATGATTCAGGATTTTCTAAATCATCTGATTCCATGATTTGACAAATATTAACGGATATTTTCTTGTCTAATTGTGAGAATATAGAAGCTTTCTCTTTCGTCAGACTCAACACTGGATTTCCCCGTGAAATGCGCAACTCTTGATTTGAAAGTACCCTTCTTTGAATGTAGGACGCAACCCTTGATTTGAAATTTTTTTAATTACTGTATTAATATTTATAGATGAACATTTTAAGATTTTTTTTAAGATAAAGGCTTTCTCATTATTGAGGCTCGACACTGTCTTTCACGGTGACTTGCACAAACCTTGATGGATTGATTGAATGTAATGTAAAATCCCTGCTTTCAGCCTATCTGCAAGAAAAGAGCATGCAGTAAAACAGTGATGATCCATAATTTTACATTTCTAAAATTTAAATATTGCAATTCGTTCAATTTTGGTTTAAATGGTTATTGCTAAAACTGTTCTGCACATCTTTTTTCCGACACTTATCAGACGCAATTGACTCAGCAGTCCTGCAGCTTTTATTTCTTTGAAATTCGTTTAAATTTTCAAGGCAGTTTTGTTTTTCATTTTTAAATTTGAAATGCTGCTTGCCTCTAGGATGTAGTATTTTTTAAAGCGTTGATTCAACTCGAAGATTTGAGAACTTCAGCAATGTTTTTAGTTGAACGAAAGATAAAAACTTTTTCTTCTTCAGACTCAACAGTGTTTCTCGCGGTGACTTGCAAAACCCCTTTATTTTAATGCACTGTAAAATACCTGCCTTCAGCCTTTTGCGTGAGCGGAAAGAGAATGCAATAATGCAGTGATGATCCAGGATTCTTACATTTTTCGGATTTAAAAATTGCAATTCATTTAATTTTTTTTCTTTTTTCAAAGGAAAGGTTATTTTGCTCGAAATAATTTAATAAGAATGTTTTATTTACAATAAAATAATTATTTACTCTCCCAATAAATAATTTTTAATAAGCCATTGCTAAAAATTTTCTGCGCATCCCCCGTTTTCCGGCAGGTATCACGCGCAATTGGCGCAGCAGTCCAGCAGCTTTTTCGCAGCAGCCGCTGCCGCAGGCATGGGTTTGTTCCCACCGCGCCCGACCCTGCTTCCGTCCCATCTCCACGCCGCAGCAGCATTCTCGCCCTTCGGAACCCCCCTCTTGCGCCCAACACCCCTTCCGCACCCGGGTCTCGTACCCTTGTCTCAGCATCCGTCTCTGCAACACAATCCCCACCTCGGTGCAGCACCGCCTGCACCGCCGCCGTCGTCAGTGCCGCCACAGCCCGCCGGGCAGCAGCTGCCGCTCTCGCAACCACCATCACAGGCGCCGCCGCCACCGCCGCCAACATCGCAGCAGCCGCCGCCGGGGTTCCTCTCGCCGACATTGCACCAGCAACATTTCGAGCCCCAACCATCGAGTGTGAGAGGTGGTGGTGGTGGTGGTTCTTCGTCCTCGGCGTCGACACCATCGTCGTCGTCGGCTGCTGCTGCTGGTGCCTCGCGACCATCGACGAGTAAATCAGCAGAACAGCACCACTTGCAGCAGCAACAGGCAGCCGGGGGCAAGAGCAGTGGAGCACCGTCAAGACGGACGCCGCAATGTTCGCGATGTTTCAACCATGGCTTGAATATCGAGAAGAAGAATCATCAGCCATATTGCGAAAATAGGTTTTGTCCCTGCGAATTGTGCGAAACGACGGCGGAGAGACAGGATAAAATGGCGGCGCAGATTTCCAAGCGCCGCTCCCAGAAGAACGCCATGTCTCAGGGCAAGCAGCTGGACCTGTCGCAACCTTCGACCTCGAAAGGGCTTCCGCAAAGTGAGTGCAATTTTGCGTACTTTTAAGGTAAATTTACGAGGGTTGGTTCACAAGGTTTGAGACGCTTCGAAATAGATCCTAGGAGTTTCAACAATTCCAAACAAATTTTTTTTTTGTTAACTGGCATAGCCCCATGATTTGGCAACACTTACGATCAGTTCAACATACTCTCTGCTTCTTTCAATGCTTTTCTTCATGCGATAAATCCAACGATCAAAGCAGTGCCAAACAAATCAAGTTCTGTCTGTTGATTTATGCTCTCTGTGCCCTTCTGGCTGTTCTCAGCAGGGAAGAAAGACGTGAAAGGGATTAATTTTGAGGACAGCGACAGCCTCATTTTTGGAGAACAGCTTATAATGAAGTAACGGAACTCGATTTTTGGCACTGGTTTGATCGTTGGATTTATCGCATGAAAAACTGCATTAAAATCAGCCGAGAGTATATTGAACAGCACTGAAGTGTTGCCAAATGATGGGGCTATGCGAGTAAAAAAAAATTCTAATAGTTGAAACTACATGATCGATTTCAAAAAGTCCCAGAACTTACGAATCAACCCTCGTATATTATTTGCGCAGTCTGCAGGGTTTTCTCGTCAGAAAAATGTGAATGACTTATTCACGCGGTCGTATTTTATTGGCATAATATAAATTTCCCGCGCTGAAACGTGAAGCATTTGGCGAGAATATCGCAGAACGAGAACAAATTTTACTGCCGTGAATCATTCATTCATTCGCTAATTCAGAAATGAAAGTAATGAAAAAAGTTTTCGTTATTCCCTCTGTGAATAATCAGCATACTGTTCAATCTTTGTACTCCTGTCCGACTGCTTTGATCTCAGTTTTATTATCCGAGCGGCTCGTCACTTTGTACAGGAATCTGACACAGAGCTTTGCATCATTTTGTAATACAGCACTGTACGACTTTCAAGACTGGTCACGGCACGAACTTCTACTTCTACTTATAAAACGTGACCAAGTACAATCGTATTTTAAAAGCATTCCCATCCGTACTCGAATCTTTTCGAAGACACAGTTTTTTGAATGTTTCAGGAATCATAATATTCTTATTTCCAGTAAAATGTTTCAATTTTCGTGAATCCCGTCACTAAACGCTTTTCCTTCGTTGGGTTTCGTTAAAGTTCGAAAAAATGCAATCCCAAGCCTAATAATGTGTTGCCTTGCTAAACAGACCGATACTCTATCGAATACTCGATACTCTATCGAATATAGGTAAAACCAAGAGTATAGATGTTGAAATCGATTCGAACTAAATTCTTGAAGAAGAACCGAATAAGAGAAGTATCATGAAATTTGCTTTTAGAAAAAGGACGAAGGCACCCGATAAACGGGAAAACTAATGTTCAACTACATGGCGAATATCAGAAGTGAAATAATCCCGCCAGCCAAATTTATCGCATCATCTATTGTATTTTTCGTCTACGTGAAGTTTTAAGCATTTTCGGGCAGCCTATGCCTTGACAATTGATTCAATCTAGATAACGAGAAATATTTATCCACACATTTAAATTATAAGTACGGGGAGGGGGGGGGGGCTACCTCAAAATAAATAACCGGGCATGGCCTAACACTACCTGCAATAGGTGATACACGAACACCGCAATAATTACCTGCATGATTTCTTGATGATTGGCAGGAAGACGAAACATAGATCATAAAATATCATTGGAATCCTTGAAAGTGTTTCCAGTCATTAATTTTGAACATTTCGTTGTAACAAATAATTCAGCACAACAATCTCTTCCTGAAGATCACGAAAAGTTTGTTGTAACGAGATTTCACTGTATTTTTCCTTATACTGATTTATTTTCTGACGCGAAAATTGTTTATCCGTCATTAATTTTGAAAATGTATTCGTGAAAAGTGATTAGGTACAATAAACTCTTTCTGAAGATCACAAAGAGTTTTTTGTAACGAGATTTCACTGTATTTCTCCCTATACTGATTTATTTTCTGATGCAATAATTGTTTCCAGTCATTAATTTCGAACATTTGTTTGTAACAATAAGTGATTAAGTACAACAAACTCCTTCTGAAAATCTAAATAAATTATTGTTATTTCTCCGCACACTGTACTGATGCATACCTCGTTTTTTTTTTTCTTTTTCCTTTTTTGGGTCGCTGTTTCTTCTTCCCTGTATACAGTGGACCATTCACCGGCAAAGCGTCCGCGGTCGCTGCCCGAAAGGGAAAAGCTACTCGCTCAGTTCATGAAGTTTATGGGCACGCACGTGGATCTCTCCTACTTTCCCCTCTTCGTCGCCGTCTACAATGAGATCGGCAACTTCAAAGACTTCGAGTCGGAACTGGAACGCGCAGAACGCGAAATGGGCATCTTGGAGTCCGAAGCCGAATCCTGCGACATCCCCTTGTCCGTCAACACGCCCATCAAACCCATAGCCACTCGAGCCACGAGTGCTGCGGCGGCTTCAGCAGCAGCAGCAGCACCGCCACCGTCGTCGTCGCAGCCGCCACTACAACAACAACCACCAGGGTCGACACAGCAGCACCACCAACACCACCACCACCAACCACCGCCGCCGACACAACCCCAAACATCGCCCCCGTCGACAGCAGCTGCGTCGTCGTCGTCGTCGTCGTCGCTGTTGACGTTACCGATGACGAGAGCATCGTCCCCTTCGTCGTCGTCGTCGTCTTTGTTGGGGATGATGTCACAGCCTGGAACGTCGGCCCACCATCACATGATTGTTCACCCCATCCCGCACCTTCCGCACCCAACGGTGACGACTATCATTTGAGGTTTTCTTTTTTTTTTTTTTTCGTTCTCTGTTTTTTTTTGTGTTGTTTTGTATCTCTTGCCCGAGTGTACAAAAATTTTGAACGAAAAAGAAGGATACGTTCCTTGACCGGAAACGCTTATTATGAATACAAATGGCTGGTTTATACTTCCGGCGGACGACGTCTTGGTCGAAGACACGGATTCCTCATTAATTGACAAAAACCTGAGACGCAATACGGTGATGATGAATAACGAAATTCACTGAGTTTTTGCCTTCTGTTTAATTCCACACAGATTCAGTCATAGTATTTTATTTTAAAAATCGAATTATATCTGAATATCATGAAATTATAATTGAAAAAGTGCTCAGAACGTATGAAGAATACACGATCTTGAAAAATCCCGGACGTTGAATTTAACAGAACAATCACAATTTTTTTTATCAACGACCACGGCATGAAGAGTGTATGGAAATTCTCACGAAACGACTATTATGTCAATTTTTGTGTATAGTCTGCATAATTTGGAATAGGGCCAAAATCTTATTCAAAAATCTACGGAAACTCCCGAAGGAATTTTCTGAGAAGAGCATTTTGCAATGCGTTTATTTTACAAGTAAGCATAAGAGTACGAATTATGCAATCTGCAAAAGTGAGAAAACACCTGGGACCGTTTTCTCCAGCTATAGTTTTTTTTTTCTTTTTACGTGACTTCCTAGAGTCACAAATTTGTGATAACCATTGGAAGGTCCAATTCAATTCACATGCGGTGAAACGGAAGTGGACATTGATTAATTTTTCGTTTCAAATATGAATCAAGTATTGTATTTGATACAATTTTTAACGATAAAACTGTTCATGCTTTTCGGTTCACCCTACAGTTGTGGAATAAAATACAGTATCAGGAACCGTAGAGCAAATGTGACTTAACCTTATATATTTACTAGGAAATTTATTTTCAGTCCTTTTTACGGCTGAAATGTTTAAATTTATGTCGTCTCATGTTTTTGTGAATATTAGACCCAATTAGTTCAAAATGTGGAATTGATCGTGCGTTTGTGAATTTCTTTTTTTTTTACTAAAGTACCAACGCGCCCTGATTCTTAGACGCTCATCTTAATTTTTGAGACTAGAAATTTTGCGAAAAGGCAATCCCAATAGAAAATGAGCAACGCAGTTTTCTGTGACGCAAAAGTAATTATTTTGCAGGGAAAAACGCTATAATTCTAAGTAGAGTACTGAAAAAAAATTATCCATTTCGTTAATGTTCAACCATTTTAAATGCTAGTTTGATATGACCCTAAATGCATACCGAATTTTTAATTATTCCAGTCTCTGCCAATTAATATTTTTAAACTTGACTGTAAGTGTTGCGAATATGACGATCGCCAGAAATTTTCAAAATTTGCAGAAGTAAAGTATCCTAATCTAATATGACTTGCACTCCATTTTTGCGCGTAATTGTTAAAGTAATTTTTTTGGATCGTACCTGAGTGAAGTACGGTAACTCTTACAAAAAATCCTAAGCATTTCAAAGTCTTTATGCATGTACAGCAATTAAAATATTCCATTCTGACGAGGAGGAAGAAGGTCTGAAATAATTGTTGAAATCTCTTGCTTAGTTTCTCCTTAGATATACCGTGATTCCGACCAAGGCGTCGTTTATTGGGAGAAGAGCCGATTGTTACGTTCTATTTCGCGGAGGCTCTTGTTTTTTTTTTATGGGTGTAAAATGCCAAATTTGTGTCTGGCTAACCCAACAAGAAAAAAAAATCTCCAGCGAAAGAAACTCGATACGCTTTTTTTGTTGTTCTGGGGTCAGAATACGCTTAATTTTCTGGTTTATGAAAAAAAAAACCGAATACGCTTGCGCACGATGCGATGCGCACTGCTCTTGTTTGAAATGTGATTCCGCAACTGCGAATTGGTGAAAAAAATTGAAGTGTGTGGATGCTGTTGGGTAGGGTTTTTTCCGATTGTTTGAGGTCTTTTTTCCTTTTTTTTTTTTTTTTTTGTGCGCGTGCATGCTCGCAATGGAAGCTAGTGGAGATTGAGAAATGAAAATGGAGTGCAACTGCATCATGACTCGGCTTTGTTCAGCTCATTTACTGTTCTCTTCCCTCCACCACGACCATCACCTACTTTTTCTTTTCTTGCCCCGCTTTTCGAGCTCTTTTGAAGCCCATGCATCTTTTCATGTCTCTTTTCTGCTTTTTTAGCGTTTCGGATGCAACCTATTTGCATTTTTACAGCTCTCGGGGTCGTCAAGCGTCATTCAGAACAGTCGTCAAAAGCGGGGTTTTACTGCCTTCCGTTTTTTACGACGGTTCTGCGGAAGAAGAAGAGGCTGTGAGTACAGATGAGATTGTCTCGTGTCCCTCGACCCACTCTCGTGATTCACAGTCCGAGGTGATGCGTGTGTGATCTCTCTTCGCCACTAACCTTTTCAGGCAAGAAACTTCGTGTAGTGGCCACGTCGGGGGCTTTCCGCAGACTGCTCAACAAAGTTTGCACAGCTTCATTTAAAAAAAAAAAAAAGCAACCAGAAAGTCATCCGTCAGATTACAATACAGTAATGGAATATTCAAAGGGTGAATAATCGCTTGACCTGAGCGCGGAAACTTGCAGCACCCGGCGGCAGAAGATTTCGTAATCTTGACAAAGTAACTGAAAATTGTCATCAGTCACGGTGGATATTTTCGCTGCATCATTTACCTGTGGAGCCTTTGTATCATAATTTACTTGCAACTGTAACATTATTCGGGAGTAAACAGGTACAGTACTTGATTAAAACCATGAGCCTGAAATGGACTGTCAACTGTTTTTTTTTTTGCCAATGCAATGCTTGGCCTTGCGTGTTCCCACGGAAACTCGGATAATTTGAGGAAGACAAAAAAATGAACTAATTTTCCCATTGTATTCTTCTAAGATAAAAGAATTGTGCAGATTGACCTGTGGAGTGTTTTCTAAAGAAAATTTCTGCAATTCACAAAGACAGAAATGGACGCAGAATTTTTGTAGTGGATCACCCGGTATGATGATCAGTTTTTGTATCTCATGCATTTTCATAGTTCATATCACTTTTTTCTTAGCATCTGAGAGGAAGATAAACTTTGTCAAATCTCAATAAGCGCACCGATAGATAAAATCAATTTATGAAATTTCTTTCAATTTTCTGCGTTCCCCTTTTGAAGCTGATTTGATACAGTGACTTGGCAGATGTTTAATATTCGCCAGAAAATATTTGAGGCAAACAGTGAACTGTGAAAAGATTCAGCTTCTTGAATTATTTTATGGGGATAATGTTCCCGCCGAAGTGCAATAGTTGAAGCCATTCAACAGAGACGTAGCAAGTACTGCTTTTTAAAACTACAATACTGTACATTGGAATGTACGCCACGTTTTGAATCTTGATAATTTATTGAAATTTCAAGCATTCTCTGCAGGAATTTTATTCTCGAAGTACCTGCTTGACCCCAGTCGTAGTCTTAACCGTTCGAACTACTGAAGAATTCGAATTGCTCAGGAAACTCAATAATCCCGAAAGATAAGAAGGAAACTATAAGAATTGAAACACATGAAAAAGCTGCAAGTATCGTTGAATAAAAATTTCTGGGCCGTACGTCGAAATCGTTATGACTGAGGTGAGAAAGCACAGACACGAGTTGTCAAGGGTGGGATAATTTAAGGTTGCACTAAAGGGATGGAATGCGCTGCTCTTCATCATACTTGATTTCATTCTTTAGCAGATGAGAATTGAATGAATGAAGGATTGGCATTTGTTCGGAATTCAAAGATCCGAACCCGAGCAAGAGAAGGAATCGGTGAACCGGGTATTTTCAGCCTGTAGCCTTGGAAACTCGGGGGCTAGGACGAAAACGTGGGTCGTTAAACTCAGTTGCTTGGCAGAACCCAACTGGCTCCAGCCGTCGTCTGGGTTTCTGGGGCACGTTGAGACACGTTTGCGTCAACTTTTCTGGGTTCAGAGCGAGGGTCTCAGTAGTTCAGTACCCGCTGGAAGACGCGACACGGCATCCCGACTCGTGTTTAGGCTCACGCCGAACCCGCTGCTGAGAATAAACTCGGGCCAACCTTCTCATAAATGCTGCTTTTATTATATGCATACCACTCATTGCGATAAGTGTAAAAAACATATGTATAATAACCGAATTTAATAAAAACGCATAAATTTCCAGCACTGGGCTCCGTGAGGCTCCTATATGTACTTTTCAAAGGTCCCGTGAGAACTTCCCAGGAAATAAAAAGGAGAGAAATAAAAAAGACAAGTATTACACTGTTACATCCAGGATTGAGAAGTCAAGTTCCCGAGGAATACCCGAAGGATTGTATTAACATATTTTATGGGTTGAAGAGCTTAAACAAAATGTTTTAATTTATTGCGAGCCAAAATTTAGTACTGCGATGGCAATTCTTAGTAATGGCTTGGAGGTACACCGCAGTACCTCACACTCATACCTTTGAATATGTTCTCCGCCGAAAAAAATGCATTGAATGACTGTTTTGGTTTTAGAAAATGTGCATTTGACATCCGAAATATGTGAGGATTCAATGAACAATAGCTATCGCACTCTAACCCTCATTTCGAAAAAAAAAAATTTCTCGAAATGAATCGTCAAAAAATGTCAAAAGTGTATCTCGCGCAGAATGTGCACTATTTTCAATAATACTATGCATAAAATGTATTGCAAAATAGAATAAAATGAGAGACCTCACGAGGATCTTCAAGTCTTGGTGTAATGCCATTATTGGAAGCAGATGCTATTTTTTGGATGCCTTAGATTGAAATACTCTATGCTGGAAATCTTTTCAGTTGTGTACCAAAGAATTGAAATGATCCAATACGAGAAATCGTGACCATTTTGTGAATACCTTCGTAACTGCGAAGAAAATTTTTGCACTTATTTTCCTGTGATTTTTTTTGGTAAGCCACTCAAACAATCATTCATTCACCTGCAGCAGAGTCTCTCAGACATATCCGCATCAGTTGCCAAATTAAAAAAAAATCAATCTGAACAGGACGAAAATACCTGCGTGCCTCATCAGAAACTTGTATGATGTCTGGAAACATATCTTCTGACTGCATTCCGCATATATTAATTCAGGAAACATTGTATTCCTCTACATATCACACGACGATTGGCAGGATAAGTAAAGCGAAGAAACACGGAAAAATATAATTTTTCAAATCATTCGGAATTTTCAACTTATGTCATACGATCTTGATACACATTTTTGATCAACACTGACATGGTGCATGATTCTTTTCCTCTTGCTTCATGACTTTTTTCACAAATGCGCATGCTGCTGGTCAATACCTTCTATAAAAGTACTGGTACACAAACAAAACTGGATGAAGAGCTCAGCCTAAATGGACCTTCTGTTCGATTTTCTAAATTTACTTTCGTGTTAATTCTCCTAATCCTGATGACATCCATGCTGACAGTGAGGAACTTATTATACACACCCTCAAAAAAACTTGAAGCAACATTTTCTCAAAATGGCCGCATTTATCTGGATGAAAGTCGCATTCAGATTCTTAAAAAATTGTCATTAATGATCGAAGTCATCGGTTCAGTTCGACGACGTCATCTTCAAATAATTAGATTGGATTTTTCCTTTTGAATTTGCCATGATCGCTTTTGACGGTTCGGAACATTCAAAAATCTTCGAACGGAAATGAAGCTCTGTAGGTTCAAGTGAATAAAAGAAGCCTGAAAAGGAGATGTTATTCGATTCATGACATCGAATAATCTTCTGAATGTCGCATAGGATTCGCATGATAATTCATGAAGGAGAAATATTGTGACGCTCGAACCTGTCAGCAGTACCCCAATGAATTATGCGGTACTTCCAAATCTTGTACTGTACAGTACAATCCTTCGAAATAATTCATCTCAACTAAGAAGGCCAGCGCGAAGGAATGGTGTTGCGTGAATTAAGAAACAAACTGCATGACTGACTTGCAGCTTCATGTACTGTAATTCAGAATTTTAACATGCCTCTGATTCCAAATTAAATTAAATAATTGAATGCGTAATAAAAAAAAGCGTAGAAGGGTCCCGAAAGAAACAGAGTAGACGCAATTAATAAAAATCTTAATCTTAATTTGTATATATTTTCTGCATTCGAGGAGATTCGTGAGTTCTGTTGTAGAAACATGTTTTTCTGCGCAGAAAATTGTATGGTTTCAAAAATTCTTTGATCGTTCTTGAAAAACGCTCGAGACTGAAGAAGTCTCTGATTTAGACGAGAAATTAAATTTTTCTTGTCCAAATCTTGATGAGAAAATTTCATTTAATGTCGTCGTTGAAACAAGATTTCACCTAGAAGTGAAAACGTAACCCAACACACTCTTGAACAAAACTTAAAATTTGAGGCGCCTATTTCTCAGAAACAATTGAAAATGACTCGTTTGTTCATAATGACTGCTTCAGAATCTCAACATTATTGCAGTACAGGTTTCCTGCCATTATAAAACTCACCAGAAAGATGACTGCATCCCTGTTTTTTGAATCGTTAAACGTACTTTTTTCTTTTAAGAGAACAAGTACAGGACGATGGAATGATCGAAACAACCCGGCTTTCAGATTCCGGCATGGACTCACGTACGCGATGCCCGCGAGTTAAAAACCAGACTATAACTCTTGCGATTACCTATTTTATTTCGATGACTATACATTTCAGGAACAAGATCAGTACCGCTTAAATAATTTAGATCCTTTATTACGGCTTTTTCGTGCTTACAATTTTTACTTCACAAAACTGGGTTGTGTGGCAATAACCATCAGTTGACGCTTCGGGCACTTCGCGGTGCTGATGAGCGTTTTCGAACAGGGAATTCATGGTACCCAAGACCTTGCCTACTGTATACAGTACGTGAAGTATTCCATTGTCGGGAAATCAGCAGTACTTCATGCTTTAAAAAAAATCAATTCTTCGTGTCGTTGCAGGATTTTATTTCTTCAGAAGCCATGTTGGGCACAATTAAAAAAGTTACAGGAATATCTCTCAATATTTTACTCGAAAGTTCTCCGAATTATTCTGCAGTATAGAGATTTGCCATCGTGGCGATGTAAGATGAAGGTTTTTTTTTTAATCCATTCCATTCCACCGTCAGCAATCAATTCTATAAATTATGACCAAGCCGTCAACAAAACCCAACATAATTTATACAAAACAAATACGTACAGTATTATGACCAACAAGTGCCCTGAAAAGAATCCAGTTCACTCCTTTGAAATGTTATGTTTTTGTCAACACGGCTTTTCTCCAGCACGATTTGTATTCATAATTTCTCAAAATTCATCTGTTTCTCAGAAACTACAGATTTTTCCCGCATTCGAAGGCCATAATTGCGTAACACGTTCAACGTTCGACTGTCAAGAAACATTTGAGGTAAGTTTAAATCCCAATTAATGAATGGTTCTTGTTCACATTTTTTTCATTTTAGATCTACCTTTATATAGTGGAACCTGGCAAATGTGTAAAAAATATTTTTGTACATTTTTTATATTTTTGACATTTTACTTCATGCCTGAACTACAACTGAAATTTGATATCTTAATCTTCATCTTCAATCATTACTAAAAAAGATTAGTCCTTGGTGATCAGAAGTACTTTTTTTTTAATGCATATTTTTACATGGCTTTATCGCCCAGAATCCCAAGGTGATACTCCATGATGTGTACATAGAAATACACACTTGTATACTGATGTATGTAAAAATGAGCGGTTGGAGAAAAGCACGTCGTACACATATTGTTTAAAGGTACACGAGTACAGTATTCTTCATAGTAAAAGGAATTTACCTACCGCAGTGCTTCGTGCATGTTTTTCAGCTCTGCCAAAAATTTTCGCGGTAAAGATTTCCTTCTCAAGAAACAAGCGTAAAAAAAATCACCGACCAGACTATCCGTAAGGTAAATCGCTGTGAAAGTTTCGCCATGCAGGATGAAAGGATCGTCGCGCAGGGAAAAAAACAATCGGTGGTCTTGTATAACTTTGCGAGGCAGTTAGTTGATACCCATGATGGGTTACGGTGTGGGGGAGTGGAGTCTGAGGGAACAAGAAAGGGGAAGGAGGAAAAAAAAAGAAAGAGCCGTATAATCCCTACCGCGTGGGTAACATTATCGGACAAGGAAAGGGGTTTCGGAGAACAGGTACCGAAACCTGGTCTTGCAAGAGAGTTTCCTAAAACAGAAGTCCATGACGAGAGACCCACAAAGGTCTTCAAACTTCGTTGTAATAGGAATAATATTTTGGGGTGAGATAAGATCAGGTTTGTCTGGGTACCCGGGACGGGTCGTTGATTCTTGATTGCATGGAGAGAAAAAAACATTTTCGTCTCGGGTCGGACAACCAAATATGGGATAGTAATCTCTAGTGACAAAGCTGATGCTGCTGCTCTAAACTGGACGATTCCTCATCACAAAATATCCAGAAAAAACTACTGTAATATAGTTTTTGAAATTAAAAACAACAAGATGATTCACTTCACGCGGGTTTCCGCTGATTCATCGTATTCGCCGTATATTGCACATGCGTCCTCAGTTCTACACTTTTCTTGGCAGTCTTCATTTGCATACCTGCTGCTTATTGCGGAGATCACTGGGAAATCCGTGTTGAAAATAAAAATATAAGAACAAGACTACTGGTGGATTTTACGCATATCTCTGTCGCACTATTACCAAAGAGTATTTTTTGTAATGATTGATAATGGAGATTGAGATTTCAAATTCCAGTCGTAGTTCAGGCATGAAATAAAATTTAAAAAATATAATAAAATCTGCAAAAATATGTTTTACACACTTGCCAGGTTCCAGTATAAAGGTAGATCTCAAATGAAAAAAAAATTATGAACAAGAACCATTCATTGAGTGGGATCTAAATTTACCTCAAATGTTTCTTGACAGTCGAGCGTTGGGTTACGTAATTATGGCCTTCGGATACGGAAAAAATCTTTTGTTCATGAGAAACAGATTAATTTTGACAAATAATCAATACTATTTGTGGCGGAGGAAATGTGTGTATACAATGAACTACACCTTAACTTACAATTTCAAAGGAGTGTACCGGAGTATTTCCAGGGTACATATGTTGGTCTTATAATACTGTACATGCAGTATTTTCTTTTGCATGAATCATTATAAATAATTATTTTCTGCCATTAGAAGTTAAATGTTTCAGCAAAATTACAAAACGTTATTTTTCCGGAAGCTAAATTAGTCTCTCGTCAGATCCTGCTCCAGGAAGCGTGTCTCTCATTTCATTTCAACAATGACTATAATACGGGCTTACGGTCGTCCAGGAATTCATGCGCTCAAACAGTTTAATATTTCATTGTAAAATCTGCTGAATTCATTTTTCAACTACTCATTGTTGCCAGGTGGTATTCCAGCCCCTAAAATTGCTTTAGCCTGACCCAATGCGGTGAACACCTTCTTGATTGAAATACATACCAACCTTTATAACCTACCCAACAACTAACTTGTTTTGATGCACAATTAAACAATCGAAACGATGCATGGCATTGGCATGACATTATCTGGCCACCTACTAAAGTATCGTCGAGCAAACACGAATCGATGCATCACAGGCATTTGAATGTTTTTCAGCTGAAAACCTGAAAAAAGGTTTCCCTATGGCTAAAAAAAAAAACTTACCCCAGTTCGCATTAATTTTGGTTTTTGACATTTCGAAAATTGTGCGAATAGAAACTTTTAGAATACGTTCAAACAAAGAGTGAATTTTATTTTATTTCATCCCAAGTTTTTGCATATTTTCTGAAATTCAATGTCTTGCTGATGAAACTATGACGAACACGTACCAACCTTTTGAAAATCTTTCAGGAAATTTTTTCTCAAATCTGAAAATTCCCTCGGTTTTTGGTCCCTAAAAATTGAAAGGGGGAAGAGGAGTGTGTGATTTTCACGTGATTCAATCCTTGAAATGTTTCTAAAAAAGTCTCCCTTCCGTAAGAATAATATGATTGTATGCACCTCCCAAACTTGAAGCCTTTCTCCTTCAAACATCTAGATATCTCACATTTCCATAGGCATTGGGGTTATTATTCTGGGGACCCAGGAATGTATAAGAGCAATGAAAATGTAACTTGATGCCTTAAAAAAAAAATGATTGACTAATTGAGCAAAATTTTCCTCGCCCCCAAGTTCAGCATTCCTGCCAATGCATTTTTCCAACCGTTTAAAAATCTGAATATCTCCAATTTCACTGAAACTCATTTTTTCCAGTAAAAATTCTGGTCAAATGTGAAATGACTTCAATGAAGGAATGAATCGCAAAGGTACTTATATATATACAGAGGATAATCGTCAAGATGGCGTACATTTAATATTCCTTCTCCTCGGCACACAGGAGGCAAACCGCGGAATCTGAAGGAACTTCTGGTCGGATCCCCCCCCCCCCTTTTTTTTTTCTTCCTCACCACCGCCATCAGAGCACTCATGAGCGTCTGCTTGTAACTGTGTTTATTGGAATATCGGTTCTCTTTTTCCTCCGTTGCCCCCAAAGCCACAACTATATACCTTTACGGCCCAGCCGCCCGGGTCCCCCCCCCCCCCTTTACACCAGACATCAACTGCATGCTCACATATTTTCGCCCACCCCGGGGAAAATTTATTATCCGCGTGCATGTAATTAAAGCCTGAATGTGTGCGTGTGAGTGAGTCTGCGAGAAGGGAATATTGGAGTCGCAGTACTGCCACGACCTGACGCCCTTCTTTCCGCGGCGCGTGAAACACGGGGATCTGGTTTCTGTCGCGCATCGCACGCTGTAAGGGTACTAATTGCAGCCAATGGTCGGGAATTCACTGGTCAAAAACTCTACCGTAGGCTCGACTTGTATAACGGAAACGAATGATGGGGGAAAAAAGGGTTGCTGATGGTGTGAAGATACAAGATAGAGAGAGAGAGAGAAGTACAGTACAGTTCAGTGAGACCCCGAAATACAGACGATTCGACTTGGGGACACTTATAAGACCTGTTAAAATATGTCCTTGACATCCAGAAGTTCCAGACTACGATTCAAGATACAGTATACGGACACTTTTCGAAGATTTCTGAGAAAATTTAATTTTTTCTAGATTTCTGTCATTTGTGAAGAAATTCGGCCATTTATATTTACAGATAAATTTCATTATTAAAATAAGCGAATATATGCGTAATAAAAACCAGGCTAGTTTTTATGCTTCTTCTTTCAGTTTTTCCATAATGCAGTGTTCTCAGTATTGCAGGACATGTTCCCAGCTGTTCTTTGCTTCTTGAGCTCCTTCAGTCCCTCTGGTGCCGAAGGATCTGTGTGTTTTTCTTCTGTACATATATTTTCTGCATCTTGGAAGCTTACACAATTTTTTTTTTCAATTTTTGGGGAAAATGTTCCTGATTTATTGAATTATGCAGGAGAAACTATTGAAAGTAATCCCATTGAACTGGGAAAATGAGGTCCAACATGCGGACGTTCCGACATAGGG
>CAJPEX010001658.1:0-41314 GCA_905338405.1 Notodromas monacha
CTACTTTTTATGACTATTTTGCTGAAGAAAATTTCCCACAGTCATGCAAAAATTGCTCTGGACCAGCAATGGCTTGTGGACCACTGTTTAGTGATCACTGTTCTTTAGACCAGAGATTCAACTGGAAGTTGGAATTGTGTCTAATATTTGTTGTATGTTTATTCGCAGAGGGAAACCCAATCATTTAATGGAAATAACTGGAAGTGGGAGGTTCATCAGTCAAACTTCAAGGGACAAGGAAGAGAATTCATGTTGCTTAAGCTTTGAGTATATGGTTGATAACTCAAACATCCATGCAGTAAATTCAAAAACCTCCCTATATCATGTCAACTTTTTCTCAAATCCCCATGTGTATTCCCCTAGAAAGCATTAAAAACCTGCCTACCTCAAAGGCCTTTCTCCTCAAACCTCTATAAGTTGCATTTTCTGGCGGCATTTTTGCATATTTTTTTACTCAGGAACAAAAAATAATAAAAATGCAACTACATCTGTATTTTGAATGGAAATGACCCATTAGGCAAATGAGCCCAGGCCTCCTAGTTAAGTATCCTTCCAAGTCAATTATGAAGCAATTCAAAGCCTACAATATTACAAATTGCAATCCCATTTATGTAAATAGTATTTCCCAAAAAAGCCAAAAGCCCTGGAAAAATTAAAGCTATGGAGATTGAAGGGGGGTGAAAGCCTTTGGGTTGGAGGATTTTGAATGCATTGTATCTAATGAAATTCAGACTGGAACTTTAAAGAAATTGGCATAAAGAGGTATTTGACTTAGTCAGGGAGGTTCAAGTTATCCAGTTTCAGCTGTATTTTTGTTGTCTGGTAAATTTTAAAGTTTTAGGAGAAATGTATGCGCATATTGTCAATCTAATATCGTTGGCCGTGGAATTGATCAGAGAGATGGAACCAGACAATTTGCAAGTCGAATATCCTCAATATCTGATTGCACGGAGAATTTGCAGGCAATTTTGAAAGGTAAATATTTCCCAAAACATTTAAAAATAGGTCCACGCTCAATGAATCATTTCCATTGGTGAATGATGAATTTCAGATCCCTTCGAATTTTCAACGCATATTTTCAAGCAAATCACTGACTAACAATTTCTCAATTTTGAAATGCCATCAGCAAGGAAATGCAAGATCACCGCAATCCTAAAAATGATTAAAAGCATTGAATCCATTTGAAATGCAAAAGTGCCAACCACATTTCCCGCAGATGCTTGGTTTATAGTCCCTCACTTCTAAAAAAAAAATGTACGTGGTGTGCAAATTCAATGTCAAAATATAAAAAAACGGTTGCTCATCTAAAGTTTGTCATTGTGCAAAAATCCATTCCAGTTGAAACCCATCATCATGACTTGACAGGTATTGTATACTGCATTATACTCGTATTTATGCGGGTATAATGTATTTTTCTGATGTCTTTCATGTCTGTCAATTTTTATGAAACCAACTAAGATTCTAACTCATCAACTGTTCCACGCAAAATTTCTTGGATACTTTCTGGCCAATGCAAAAATTAACCTGGCGGATTCCTTTATATATTCTCATACCCTGTATTTATCAAATGGATTCAATTTAATAATTCCAATATATAGGAGCCGCATGAAACGCTGTTCGAAACACTCATTCCTCTCAATGAATACACTATCTGAATTCCATAAATGTGCCAATTACGTGAAAGACATTCTAGAATCACGTGATTCCGAGAGGAAAATTTATCGAAATACGGAATAACGAATGAAAAAAACTCATGCGCACTTGTCACAGTACTTTTAACACTTAATAATCGAGTGCATGCAGTGCGAATTATCATAGTATCAAAGAAAAAAACACGAAGTTGTGCAGAATTATTAACCCAAGCATCATGCACTTCTTACAAATGTCCCAACCTTCAGTCGACCACAGATACACTCATGTGCTGGTTAGTATTAAATATGAATGATACGCTTCCATCATTGCGTCCTGCTTAACGTAACAGACGACAGTCAAGTCACGTTACCACTTGAACTACTTACTCTTACCCACGTTAGATTGAATGTTATTGCTCATTAGGATGCCTTACGAATACGGTTTTGCAATTCCCGGGAAAATCATGACTACGAAAAGCAGCAATCTGATGAGTGAGGCGAACTCTCAAGAGTTTTTTCAAGGAGAAGAATCGGTTCCTGGAAAGATGCCCTCGCGACAGCAATCTCCAATTCATCAAGAAAAATCTGAAAACAGGTTGACATTTGATAAATGATTTTTAATTTCAAAACCGGCTACTGAGAAAAATCCTGAAATTTGACATTTGTTCGAAGTGCGGGAACTGACCTGGAGAAGGGGTATCTAGCGACATCTGTGAATCACTCGAATAACCAATGGAGCATATCCCTGGTAATTGCTCGCATGAAGACGCTCGTCGAAGAGTCTCTGGAAGGTCAGAGCCATCAGTTGCAGCCGAATGCTTTAGAAAACTGGGTTAATCTAATGAGTTGTTTGTCAAGATTCGTCAACACTTTCAATGGCTTCCGGATTAATTCGACCGAGACCTCTGATCAGGTCAATTCTTCTTTGCCGTCTCGCTGGCTTTGCAGTGACATTCGAACCCTGATCACTGATTTTACGAAAATGGTTCAATATCTTCGATCGTCTCGCTCTTAAGTGTGCTTTCCCAGAGGATGCATTATAATTGTCAATAAGCGCAACAACCATGATCTTTTGGATTTACAATATTTTGCTATCATAGTTCCACACCAGCATGAAAAGGGAGATTGAATCCGTCGATTCAATCTCCCTATATTTCTCACAAAACTTCTTTGCGTCTCAAGTTTCTTGAAGAATTTTCAAACGAAAAATTAATTTAGAAGAACGTTGGAACTGTAAACCCAAGAGCCTCAATTTCAAGGGAACTAACTGAGGTTGTACGCCTTCAAGAATAGGTTTGAAAATCATTAGAGTGCGGCATAAATCGGGTGAAAATGGTCTTGTATTGGAAAATGATACATAGAGTGTTCATAAAATGTACATTATGTGTTCGACGTTTCCCTGGTTCAACAATTGGGGTTAGAAAAATGACGTATCTGAGATGCTCCTTACTACGAACGCACAATTCAACGACCGTTTTTATGCAGTTTATTTGTGATTTGTCTTCTAATACTGTATGTAACTCGAATCAGTACGTCACCCATAACGAACCTTCATTTACCTCAAACATATCCGCAACATGAAACCCCCAGGATATATAGTGAACTACTCTTAAAGTAAAACTCAAAAGGAGAGGGCAAATATTTAACTCAATTATAGCATACAGTTCCGCTTAGGCGTGTTCTCTGTGCAGTTTGCCGCCGAGGCGTCGCTACAGCAATTGAAATAAGTATTCGACATTATTTATGATTTGACTTTCGAGGATGTTAAAACTGTCTTCCACGTGCAAGACAGCGATACATATCGCGAACAACATTTCGTTACTGCTGAGTGATGTGATTGGTTATTCGAGTGATGTGATTCAGTAGTTCTGTGTACTGCGCATGTGGATGAAAATTCGAAGGGCGGAGTATGTGAGTGACATCTTTTGACCAGGGTAGAGTCGAAACTCTCCAGCTTTCCTGTCCGAAGGCAGGAGTAGATGTTCTTAGCAGTATTAATAGCACTTGGGGAAATCTTTCCGTTTTCCATGCTGATGGAGACACTTCAACTGGCATTAGCCTCGAAACACGGCTCGAATCCTATTTTGCATTTCTGCACCATCAAGGGTGTAATGACCTGTACTGGAATTTCTAGTCACAAAGCACAATGAGTAAATGAAAGAAATTCCATGATGTCAATTACATCATTTTGACAACAGAAGTTCAGTACTGTATTATGATCACTGCTGTGAGTGCTGGCTGCAATGAGGAATTTGCTCGGATTTAGCATTCTTGCGACTGTGTTTTCCGCCCTTTTTTTTCGATCATTTCATGGAATTTTGTCTCATCTTTGGAATCGATGTAATGATGGTCTTCTCTACTGCGCCGTCGAAAGAAAAATTGATACTTCGCCGAAAACTCAATATAATGCATCACCTGACCCCGCACAAATCGACCCCATGAACCTGCCTCATGGAGTGCTGAGTTGCTGACCGACCCCTTCTTTTGGAGCAAGTGATGTTTTGAAAGCCTCTTTACCACAGACAAGGGACGAACTATGGCACGGCCCTTTTGATTCTCTATACTGTACTGCCCTAGCATTGTTCCTCTATATTGGGCAAATCTTGATCGAACTGACATCCCTTCCACAGCTTCGACCCTTTCCCACTGCTGGTGTAGCAGGGATTTCTCATCACGGGTGAAATAAGTCATTCGTCCCCCATATACAGTACACAAGGAATTCAGCACAAAGCAAGAAAATGGGTCGGCGATTTATGCGCAGTTTTTTGGTTGCTGTTGGTCAAGAGCGGGTATTTAAAATGGAGTAATGGACAAGGATTCCTTTCCTGAAATTTTCAAATAAAATGTATTTTAAATTAAGTATGAGTATTGAATAGATTTGAGATAGCACAAACTATTAAGAGTATACTGTAAATTAAATTTAAACATTATTCAATGTTCCAAGTTTTACCTTCTTCCTTTAATGAAAATTGAAATAATTTACTTCAGTATTATGATCTGGAAATAAGTTCCTATTTCTCTCCAAAGGCTTTCATTTGGATTCCAGTTTACTATGCAGATGAGTAAGACAAGTTCAGCAAGGTGTTTTAAACACTTTAAGCATAGGATTCTGAAAGCATTTCAGGGCATGGAAGTAACTTAGAAGGGATTCGCCCACTATATATGAGTCATATGACACACCTTGCTAACTCAAACCTCCCTCAGTCAAATATTATACCTTCCCTTAAAAAATTTTAGCCCAGTGCCCATCTGTAGGTCAGTAGGAAGGACGGTAACATAGGACAATGTTACATTGTCCTTCCTACTTTGAAAACATTCCCCTCAAACCTGTAGAGATCCAAATGTTTTTACCTTTCCTGGTATATCATTCTGCAAACCCAGGAATAAGACGAGTAAAAAAAAAAAAAGATAACCTGATAATTTTCATTGGTGTATCAGTGACCATTTGGACAAATGCACCCTTGCTTCCATGTTCAGCAGCCTTTCATCTCATTTATGAAGTAGTTTTGAATACAAAAGATCACCTTGGATTTTCCTTCCTGTGATTGTTTCCCAGCAAATAGTCTGGCAATTGTGTACCAAGAACTTCCTAAGAAGAATGTTTTGCAAGTCTCTCTGTATTTGATTTGACCCTTGGACAGTGGCAGTCTTTTTTCCACCCTACAGAGCAGTCAAGATTTTTTCATTCACAGGCACATTTCAGTTTGACCCACGGTCACCTGCCTTGGTTGAAAATGCTTGAGTTGGGAAAAATCTGGGGAGGGTAAATTCTTCTGCTATCAGAAATTGTCAATGCTAATGATACACCAGGAATGCAGGAAAAATGCCATTCAGCAAGATATTTTTTGAGCATGAATTTTCTGAAAGCAAAAACAAATAAACAGTATATGTATACAGTATTGGACTTTTTCCTGACTCATCAGGCCTTAACTCACAGTTGATGTTTTTCAATGCTCTTTGGCACAAAATGTAACAAAATACTACCTGACTTTGACATACAAGGATTAAAGAGCTCATATTACTTGAACAATCCTAGCATTTTTAACACGTTTTTATTAACTCGCTTTCTTGTCCGTTTGTTTGTCTGGATCAATTAATTTTTTAAATGTACTAAATTCATATAGTGTACATGTGCTTATGTGCTTGCATTAATGTATGTTCATGGCAGGGTATCTCTGTACTTCTATAGACCCACAAATGCATTACAAATGCGCTACAAATGCATTTATATTCCTTCCCCCAAACAAAATGCATTATCTTTGTTTTCCTTCCCATCTTGATGCATTTTGCACTCAAGAAAAATAACAGGATCGCAGAAGTCGTTTCAACATTTGTTTTCACATACAGTAATTCGCATATTGAAATCAGGACGTCGTTCCTCCTCTGACCTGCTACCCCTGCCCCCAGGCACTTCTAAGCACCACGGGCTATTCCGGTTTATGCGAGCAGCGCTGCCTCGTCGTCCTTTCTTGGTCGGATGCAATAAAGGCTTCCTTTTCCCCTCCTTGTCTTGGTGTATAGTTGTGTGACCAGCTTGGTTCCTCCCCCGGAAGCCAAGGGGAAATCGGGGCAAGGAGGAAGCGGGCGATTGAGTGCTGGGGATGGGATGGCACGCGTCCACGATCAGGAGTCTTTTGCGTGTCGCCTATTTTTTCTTCTTCTTTCTTTTCTCTCCAGCACGTCATTCTATTTCCATTTGTTCCTTGTTTGGAGCACAAAACAACCGACTTCCCGACAATAAGGTATGCTTCCTTCCGGGAGACAGAGGTGATGTTATTTGACAAAACAAAAGGCGAAGAGGATTGTATCAAGAGCACCGGAAACAGTCAGTGTTTCCGGCGGTCGCTTTATTATTGGTCATCGTTTTGGATGCTCAAAGATTGGAAGAAAAGAAAGACTGCAGCTCTTATTTCAGGAGATCTCCGAATTGAGTTTATATAGCTGAGCAGGCAAATTTTATCTTTTGAGGAAACACTTTCCAATCAATGGAAGAAGCTCTCGCAGCCTGAAAAAAAAAACACCACGATTTCTCCAGCAGATTTTCGGATTCGCGCAGAATTTCATAGACTAGAACTATGAAAATCGGCCTGGCTTCAGTTTTCCATTCATTCGATTGACTGTACCAAAATTTTGAGTCACTGCTGAGAGGGGACTAATTATGATTTAATTTCCGTCAGCTTCATTTCGATATTTTGACGTGCACAATCAATGAGCAGTATTTATTTGTAATTCAAATCATCACAGTTCGGTATAGGATGGATTTCTCTGTGGCCTACAAACTGTAATTTTGCTGACGCATGCTGGTTTTTTAATTATTCCAAATTTTGAAAATCTTATTATGAAGCAACATTTTTCAAATTTAAGGTTAAACCTCTGAAATCACCTGTCCGCTTCTTCGAGTATATATAAGGGCTTTAAAAAATAATTCATTACTGATAGACTCTCTCAACAGTAATTTTGTGCGGGACTGTTTTCTGTGTAGAACGACTTTCGCTTATTGGGCCCATTAGGGTTCTCATTAGGGAGAATATTATGTACAAATTATTATTTCTGGTACCCCTTAAATTTTGTTCTAAAGAGAGATTACAAGTAGTTCTGTTCGAAACAAAATTTAAATTTTCTGCATGCGCCAAACTTGGCTGCTTTCTGAATAGTACTCATTGCCATCAGTGAGAACGCAATGATTTTTGGCGATGATTTTTTTCTATTCCTAATTTTTTTTATCCATTTTTTTTCATTAATATATCAATAGCAGTTCGTGTCAGCAACTGTTTGGGTTTATCGCATATAGTAATTTTGCCATTCTCTATATATATCGGGGAAATGTTATACTGTGGAATATTCTTTCTGCGACGTCCCCTAAAACCTTTTTCACTTTGTTTTCTGCATACCCCGGCAGTTAACACGTAAAACAGGGTAAAATATTCGACTTATGCCCCCTTGCTATACTTTGTACCGAAAAGGAATTTCGTCAGCCAAGATTGGGCACCCTTATTTTGCGGGGACCATGCATGTATGGCACAAGTTACTTCGTCTTTCAAGTGGGTATTCCAGGAGGCATATGTTGGGGCTGAATGGATTCATTTTCTATCCCTTGTTATATACATGTCTACCATTCTGTGGGGACAATGTAAAGGAATGAAGCTTCGAAGGGGTGTGTTAATGGGATTCTATCCCCTTTGATGGTCATCGGAGAAAACGAGCACCAATTCAAAGAGTCGTGCTTTATCAATGCAGTATTTGGATCTGGGCCAACTTCAGAATGAGAAAGAATATTCCCGGAATAAGATGCGGTCATTTCGAATATTGTAATATCGATATTATAAGTGAATACCTTTTTTTCAATTTGTGGCTGACTCATTGTTCTGAGGTTGCGAAATGACATTTGTTGAGAGATAATTTTTTCTAAGGAAATATCGAGTTAGAATTTAAAGAACATTTCGTTTGTGTTTATTTCTTGAGCGATAACCCTCAAGAATCCTTCGCACGGAAACTAGTTGTGGCTTGACAATATTTCTCAACAATATCTTTCATGAAAGCGTCTCATTTGTAACTCACACAAGTATGTGCAAAAATTGAAGGTAATGCAAGCATAAATACTTTTTATTTATCAAAAAGTCATGAGCTCTGGCGAGGCTATATTGACCAAAGAAAACAAAAAATGTTGGAAGCACATTCTTAATACTGTGTTCGTATTCTAGAACTTTTAAAATTGATCCCTAGAATTTCAGTCCAATTTTTTAAAAACAAGAAATTCAAGAAAAAGATGAGTTCACTGGCTGCTGAAATAAGGAAAACATTTTGGCTCTTGAGATCCAAAATTTGAATAAAAATGCTTCGGAATCCTTCACTATATTCTCGGATTTCTTTTTTCAATTCATAAAACGCACATGGAGAGATTTTGAGAAATACGCCGCCTGTCATTTATGAAAACTTAAATAATTTCACATATTTTCAAGAAATGGCAGATGTCACAGAAACTGGTGGACTTTACCATAATAATTTTGATATCACTGCTGCACATCTTACTGCAAAATCAAAAGTACATTTTAGGGAATTTTCGAATGCAATTTTACTAGCGCAATGGAAGTGAACTCGCCCTTGTTTGCGCAAAATGTCCCTCAAAGCTGTCGTAAAAAGTCGCACATACTCGTGTAAGAGACTTCGTCGAGATGCCGGATAAACGCGAGATTGGCACAAAAGTGTGACCTAAAGATTTTTATTTATTTTCTCTGCACGTGCGGAAAAACGCTTCTTGGTTGCTCCTCGTCCCATGAACTATTTGGCACCCCCACGTCCAAAAATTCCTCCCACGTTTTTCGGCAATCAGCGGAAACACAGGGACACTTCAGCTAGGTCATGTCTTTCTTGCTCTCTGCGTTATTTGCATGCTTTTATTTTTTATCCTGTATTTATTTCGTTCTTGTTTGTTTTCCTGCGAGCGAGCGAGAGGACAAAGAACACACCTGGATTTCTGTTGCACGCAAATTGCTCGCGACAATAAACAAGACACATGGCGGGTTGGAGAGGAGCAAGTTGGGATAGACGATTGTCTTCTGTTTTTCTTCTCTCTTTCTTGCTTTCATCTCGCATCCCAGGTGGCGACTAGGATTTTCTGCTCAGGAAGTCAGGATTTTCACAACTGTTTTTTTTTCTGAAGAGGTTTTTGGAAAATTTGTTGTAGTTGCAAAATAATTTTAATCTTTGCGAATACTTTTCTCTACCTGAAATTGTCGTCTCGTCGCATGCCTGAAGCAGGCGCTCTTCGAAACCAACTCGCTAGGAATGTTTATTAGATTTTTCATCAAAGCTAAATATTAATTGTAGAGACAAGTACAAGAAACTCCGGGATTCGCTCAGTTTCGTCCATTGCAGTATTTTTTTATTGAGGTACCGTTATTTCTTGCACAAAAAGGATTAAAGGAAAACTTGAAGTTGGACTCAGAACAGACCAAGTTCTTCTGGTAATTTTAAAATTGAATTTGGCTTTACAGTGGAAATGGCATGGAAAGATTTTGAGATAAGCAGTAATACCAAACAACAACGCAAATAAAGATACATACATATTTCTCATCAATAATTCTCTCTAAATTGTTCATTGAACTAAAACTCATGCAGAAACAGGCTGAAGACCTTGTGCTTTAAATAAACGTTTACTGCTGCTGTGTCTTCAATATTGGGGATGGGTTGGTGTATGCAACATACCTGTAGGATTTCCAGTTTCATTTTGTGGAGGGTGTTCTCTTTTGTTTTTGCCATTGGTTTGTGCTTTATTTCATGGTTTTAATTCATTGAATGTCTTTGGGGGGAGTTGTGTTGGGTGGAGACGGGGTTTGGATGTGGGAGTCTTGGTTGTGCCTTGTGAACACTGAAAAGCAGCAAATAAAGTTTTCTGTTCATTCATTCATTCATATTTCAAAATCTGAAGAAAACAAACTATTTTTAACAGAATACAAAAATAAGCCTGCGAATAATCTTGGAAACACGTCATGAACTGAACCCTGTTAAAAAGGAAGAAACAGTTTTCAAAAAGGTATAGCAAAGATTCCTAATTTCAACTTGACAAACTATTTTCATTTCAAATGCTCTGATTTGCCAAGATGAGGGGAAAATCGGGAAAAATAGATTGGATCATTAACTGAATCCGGAAGTGGTAGTCAAGATTCAAGATCAACAGATAATTCAACTGCATATCTGTATAATTTAATTTTTAAACTCAGCCACTCATCCCTAATTTTACCATTAGCAAACCACAGAGAGAAAATGTTAGTGATGAAGGGAAGTGATCTTATTCTCAAGTGGCTCATTTGCTTCAAATTTGAATGAATGTAAATTATATAAACGACGGGATTAATTATTTAAAATTAAAATCAGCAAAACAACTACGAAATCAATTCATTATATACCGAACGAAAAATGTTCGTGGAATCTACTGGACGTTTTTGATGAGAATAAGGACGAATCGCTTAGACTTAGAGAAAGTCGGATTCCTATTGATGCCAAATAAATAAATAAAAATTCTTGAACATCTTTGAGATTTAATTTAAGATATTCTCCTAAAAATCGTCTTTACCTCGCGGGTCGCTCGAAAAAAAAAATTATGTCCCATCCTGACTTTGAAGAGTTGCTTGCCCGTGTGCCACCAGGAGGGCGGCAGCGTCGCGGGGTAAACAAACAAGGTGCTGAGGGGTTGTCCTGGGTTACCCGGCGAGGGTATTTATTTGGCTTTCGGGAGCCAGAAAAGAATCCGAGAATAGGAACCCGGGGCGGTGATATATCGGGACTGAGAACCCCACGGAAGAGCCAGAGAGGGGCTTTTGAGCTGCCAGCAGTGTGGAGTGACGTGATCTGCGCCTCTGGTTTCCATTCTCCTTGTACAGTACCCAAATTCATTTTCTTTTATTTATTTTTTATTTTTCTGGAAAGTAGTTTACAGACTAAGCAGAGGAAAAACAGTGACTCTATTGGAGAAGGAGAGGGGGAGGGAGACAGATTCCATTCCTTGTGGATAGGTTTGTTCTTAATATGTTTTTGCACGGGTGTCTTTTCTCTCCCAATTTGCACGAACCGATGAGTGGAGATGGATGAAGACATTCCGACATGTGTAGAGTTTGTTACTTTTTTGAAAACAACTTTTACTGTGCTTGCGGTGCTTTAAACGAGGACTGTTTTTTTAGAATTGTTTCCTGCATATCACATATTACCTAGGTAAATAAATAAAAAAAAGGCAGACTGCTTGATTTTTCTCAATGGGATTTATTTTGAAATTTCTTCATTGCAGTGAGACCACCACATGCAGACACCTTGACCTGTGGACAATTTGACATAGGGACATTTATTTTCTCAGAAAAAATCAATAAATAAGGCCCAACATGAGGATACTGACTTGACATAGGGGCATTTTGTGATAAAATTGCAAATACATTTCAAGCCAAAATACAAGAAACAGATATTTCCAACCCTAAAATTGATGTAAGAAAAGTTCTTGGGCATTTCTCTCACCAAATTACCATCCATTTAGCTAATTAAAAAAATTACCTCCAGCATAGAGGGACTTCTACTTTTTCACTTGAATGTTATTTTTGTAGATGGCAAAATTTCAGTGTACAGGATAGACATGCACTATTCAATGCTACAAATGTTCTTCTTGAGTTGAAAATGTATTCACTAATTCAAATTCAAGTGGCAAACAATTTTTTCAGAGAATTCTTAAGAATATTTCTTCCACAAAACACAAATTAAAAATTATACAATGTAAGTCTAAGGGAAAGCAAGACTCAACTTAGAAACATTTTGACTTGGGGACACTCTTGATGCACCAATTATGTCTGCATCTTGGGGTCTCACTGTACTTAAAAAAAACAGTTACTACTGTGCTGGTGGAACCTTGCAATTTGACCCTAATATTTTGCCAAACTAGGGTCAAATTGCAAGTCAGTCAAATTGTGAGACACTCCATCAAATTCAAAATATAAGTTCAAAACGTGTAAAATTGAAAAAGCAGGTCAAATTGCAAGGCAAGGGTTGATTTGCGAGTCAACATCCCTGTAAATTTGACTGTTGAATTGCAGGAGTTGAATTGCAAGGTACTACCTGTATTACCATGAAGATTTACAATCTGTTCTAAATAGGTGTTGCATCTTGGATAGATGTTGAAACTTCCTGGTTTACAGGTGAAAATTATTTTTGATTTTACAAAGGAACGTCAGTACTCACAATACTTATTTCCCAGCCCCATAAATTCAACATACATAGTTTCAATCCATTGGAATTGAAAAATGTTTAATGTCTCTTACCTGATGGAGGACTGGATTTCTCTTCTATAATTATGAGGAAAACTTGCAAAAACCAAAAAATGTTTTGTAATGATTTGTTGAATGCGTTTTTGTTAATTTTCTTGAGCTTGGGTCAGTTCATAACTTGAAAAAAGTTTTGCAAGATAAATTTTTCTATAGGGTATCTTATTTGTTGAAACAGAATTTTACCTCGATTTAGACTTGAAATATGAACAGTACAGGACAGTATTGATTTCGAATAAACTAAGCCTCCACCTACCACGCACAGCCGTGTAGTACAGAATTTGAATGCAAATGTAACCAAAGAAAGGAACAACTGTGGAATGCAAAGATTCGAAAACGAATTCTGTACGTACACCGTCTTTTTGAAGCATAATCTGTATTTAGGTTGTTATATGTATATATATATAAATAGAAGATTGCGGAAATCCATTTGGGGATCTTGGAGAATATTTGCTTTTTATGGTATAAATGTTCGCTTTTTTTTAAACGCAATTAATAACCTGTTATGTTTCAAGGCCATGTCTCGGTCGTCGCACGCCAAATAACCATTCCCTAGTTAGAGACTTCGATTCAATACAATTTGCAGAGCATTTCTCGGTCAAAATAATACCCTCTCACAAGTTTACGTGACCATTCCGGGAATGCTGGGCCCTTTGTAATCATACTTCTTCTTTTTCATTGACATAACTTGACGATATATACTTTTTGGGCATCATTTTCAAGGGCAATTGAAGCACACACTCGAATTCTCTTGCAGCAAGCACAGGACCTTGAGCGAGGGTCTCGTTCCAGGGTTCAGCAAATTTACTGTGTAACAGAGGAAGGCAAGGAGAATAGCTAGCTGGCGCGAGGGCTCAATTTCCGATGTGGTCCTTTTTTTTTATTCATTTATTTTCCCCGCACTTTTGCCTGTGCGACTCGGATATCGGGTTTCCCACGCAGTTCAACCCCGCAGGTAGGCAAACATGATGCCAAATCGAACTCTTTCCTTTATCCTTGCGTATATACATCACATGGACTTGGGAATCAAGTGAGACCGCTGGCAGCAAAGTTGCTTAGAAAATCGAAGTTTGTAGATTCGCACCTTATTCAAAGGATATACTAAACTTGAATAAAATGAGCTTTCAATTAACTCTTGTGTAGCAAAGTTGGGATATTTCTGCACATTTTTGTGCCCACGAGCAAAAAAACATCATATTTTCTAACCAAAAAAGTCAAATATTTTTCTTTAATCCTGCAGAAAATTGTCTCTGAAAAAATTTAAGCATACAGGGGGGGGGGATTTTTTCATGCATTCCTATAGCATAGGATTAACACTTGGGATTTATAAAACAGTTGTGGGTTAAAGTCACACCAAAAGAGGCGGAAATTTGAAAATAAAACACAAAATCAGCTATGGGGTGCAGCTGGGAATTTCTTTTATGAAATCCCAAAAGAAAATCATAAAATGTATTTCAATTTGTAAACCCAAGAAATTCACACACTTCTTCACATAAAACACAATGGATAAAAAGATAACCTTCACAATCTCACACGCACAAAAGCAACACAAATCTTTTTTAGTCTGTTCTTCTGCACACCTGATTTGTTGAAACCCTTGAAGGGTATATAGATTAAAATCTCTAGTATTCAATCAATATGGCTCCCATCTAACAGCAGTCAGTGTGCAGGTACAGCATTACATTAAGGTACTAAATTATTCTGTCACAACAGTAGAATATTGTCAGCCTTGAATTTTCCCCAAAAACTCAGTACTTCCCATAAGCTAGGAACATTTTGGTAACCTTTAGTCAAACTGGAATGCATCTACCCAAAAAAATCCCCAACTCTGCTACATGATGGACAGGGACCCTTTGCCCACTGCCCAAGGGTAAAATTAAAATGTTGAACATCTGCAACCAGAACAGGCATGTACTATAACAGTAGAATCTCTTCACAACAAAGCATCAAGGGCATTAAGAAAAGGTTAATTGTGAACAAAATGTTGTTAAAACTAAACTGAAATGAAATTGTGTGGCTTCTGGGCGGTGACCAGAAACCTTTTGTTCAGCACTAATTTGCTCTAATGAGATTTGTGTTAATGATATTCTATTATATATGAATAAAATGAATGCTTTCAACAAGAGATTTGAAAATTCCCTACAGATGAAACGTCTCAGATTGATGAACCTTTATTCTGATTATTAGGTGACAAATGTATTTCCATTAATTATTTGACGCCTCAGCTGCCCAACATATGGCCTGTGGGCTGGGTTCAGCCCACAAAGACTCTTAGTTCATCCCAAGGTCAATTTCCCATATTTTGTAAGGTGACTTCTATCATATAGTCCAAGTATACATGTATATTCAAGGACTAATTAAAAAATTGAAAACGTTCATCAACACCATTCCAAAGTTTGATAAGGCCATACTTATGATTCAATGTTTGATATTGAATTAAGCTTGAAATCCTTCATTCAAATGGGAAACAGTTTGAACCTGAAAAAGAATAGTCCTTTGTGGCCCGCAAGGACTCTCCACCTCTGTGATATGGCCATTTGCCATTCAAAATTTTATATTGATGTGATTTTTAGTTCTGGCCACATCTTGGTTGGGCAGCAGCGCAGCACTGATGCCCTCAACAAATTGTAGGCCACACACGTGAACTCTCTACAATGAAATTCAAAGGGTCAGAAAAATATTTTGTAGAAATATGTTTTTAGAACCTTTTCGGCATGGAGGGGGGGGGGGACCCTATCCTGACCTAAGAGAAATTTGGTGTGAACGCGATCATTACCTAGACTGTTTCCAGCTGTATTCCATAACTCGCGAACTCCATGAGTCAAAAATATTTTTTTTTCATCTCCAAATCCGAAATTAAAAACGAAATTAAAAATGTGTATATGGGATTTTCGCAAGAACAAACTTTCGCAAAAAAAATGTCCTTTCAGAACAGAGTTCGTTAATGATCTTCTGCACTCGAGTTAATAATCAACTTGCACCCGCCAGATAATAGGACTCGCAAATTTTCTTCATGGAGGAATACAGTCCATTTTAAAATCCTTATATATATATACACTACATATAAACCGGCACTTTATTTCAGATCGATTTCTCATTTCGCCGTTATATCCTAAAAGTTCCTCTTTCGGTCATCAGTTCACGTCGTACGTATAACATTGGACTCGGTCTTCTCGTGCTGAAATGCTCAAGTCGCTCGTGTTTTTCGCTGTCTCCTTTCGTCGGAAGTACCGTTTACGCAGCTTCTAGTACCCCGGCAAAAAAACTGCGTTCACACGGGAAAATAATCCCACATGAAAGGGGTAAAAAACAAGAAGAAAAAAAAAGAAATCCGAATGTCGGTGAGTGAACAGCAGCACCAGTTCTCATCGTGATGATAGCACTGCGCTCTTTTGGGCTCATCGTCCCTGGCGAGCAATTTGCGAGTAACCGGAAACGCACGCGGGGTTCCGCGAGACCAAGAAGAAGAGGAAATAAATCTCAAGCCCGCCGCGGATTCCTTTTTCCACTTCGTCATTCCCCTGTCGGCATGCCGGGTTGGAGTTTCTTCCGTCGCACTTCGTTCATTTTTATTTTATTATATACGCATAATAATTATAATTTCTTTATGCTTTTTTCTCTCTCCTTTTCCTTCCGGCTCTGCTTGACAGGCATTATCCAACCGCAGGATGATATCGAATCCCACCGACTCATCTTGACTGTGGGACAAAAATGGGACTCAGGATGAACGCGTGTTTATTCGGGATGTCGTCCGCGTTGAGATCGATTTCTTTGCCCTCTCTGTACTGTATTATGCGATATTATTTGAAGCATTTTTTTAAATAAAAAAATACCAACTGATTTTTTATTCAAAAACAAAAAAATCAAGCGAATGTCGCCAGCTGCTGCTGCATTCCTCCGGATTCAAAGATTCTTTTGTCTAATTATATGCATCGAAGCATAATTGAAAGCAGTTATTTCAGCAATTAAATTCAAGAGTCGTAATGAAAATGTAATTTCCGGCTTGATGGAGCTTTACGTGGCATATAATGCGCAGTAAACGTTAACGATTTTATTCGGAAACTCGTATTTTTCCAAAAAGTTTCAAAATGTATGGAAGGTGCAATATGCCGCACTTTGTCCTTTAATGTTTGTATTTAAGCTTCGAGACGGTTATCGATGCAATATTTTAGAAAAATTAATGCAATAAGATTCGTTCGAGCGCCACGAGGTCGATTAAAAAAAAAAAGAATTTCGAGATAGAAATTTGTAAAGAATCTACGTTATAGGCTTTATTCATGCATGTTTTATTTTAATCCGAGGCATGTTGAAATTGTTCATTATTTGTTCAGTACACTGTAGCTGTATAATGTTTAAAAACAATTTAGGAATAAATATTTATTTATTTTTCATTTGAAGTTCAGAGAAAATTTGACTCAGAGAGGAAGCGTTTCATCTGCAGAAAAAACTTCGTGTTATGCAGCAAATAAGTTCATTTTGGCAAGCAACCACTTGAACTATTGTACTTACATTATTTCATGTTCACAAAATTAGTTTAAAAAACGTCAAAGCTCGAAATTCCAGACACAATGAAATGATATTTTGGGATGAATTAGTTTTTCTTATGTTTGACGGCGGGTTTCTAAAATTTTGATATTCGCTGATGTAAATCCTGGGTATTTCGGTGCTGTGAGCAAAAACCACAACAACAATTTCCAAAAAAATCTATCTTTCAAAGAAATAACATGAGAAAATTTTATGTGAGGTCTTCGCATCCGAAAACGTAAATGCGACTCCCGAATTTCAGAAAAATTCTACGTGACGATGCATATATTGACAAGAGGCGAAAACGGCGTGCCTTATGTATACATGGATGAGATTCCAACAGCTCTGTGTATAGGGCTGACTTTCACCCCCCCCCCCCCAAAAAAGGGAAAAAAACAAAAGAAATGCAAAAGAAAAACCTGAGCCAAATAAACCCCATCGTCACGCATAGTCGTCATGGCATCCAACAGAAGACCGCCGCCACGTCGGTGCATAATCGGATCTGAAGTCGACGTCGTATGTCGAAGTCGACAGCGTCGAAGAAGTCGTCACAACGACGTAAGAACCTCGGATCTAATAAAGCGGATGATTCTGTATTTATAAAAACAAAAAGGAAAAGTATAGGCAACATGCTGGCGACGACGTCGATTCGCATTGCACTAGCATATTAGTTTTGGGCTTGGGTTCTCCTCCGTACATTCTTTGACGATGCCGTCGATGTAGTCGTCAGGTTTCGACACCAACTACACTGGCGTCGATTCTCAGCTCGACACGTGCATTTTGTTGGCGCTAAGAAATGCTGCGTTTCTCACGGTGATGTACCACCGATGGTACGGTGGTACAAGACCCTATAGCGAATAATTACGCTAAATTTTTGCCCAAGGAAGCAGCTCAATTATGGAAAATTGCGTCAGAATACAAAGCATTCTTATTTCGTGATACTATATTTATTTGAAGATGCGTACAACTGTAGGACAACCTCTGTACGATCCCTTCAAACCTATGGTTCAAAAAAATTTGGAATTTTCCGCAAAAGCTGAATTTATTTTTATGTTTTGCTCTTCACATATTTAACAGTAAAAATCATCGTGAATTTTAGCATCGTTCGAAAGTGAGCTGAATTGAATTAACTTCGACGCAAATATTCTCGTCATAAATGCTGACTAAACCATATATAAAATAACGAAGGTCGAAAACCTGTTTAATTTCTATGTCAACAACAGTCTCAACACAGCACTGTTGATTGACGAATTCATGCGCTGCAAATTTCCACAACCCCGGGCAAAGATTGCAAGGAAATTTTCAATGGAGAGTTATTTTTATGCGGAAATTTTTGAAGAATTCTTTGTCAATACGAAGCGGGAATGATTTGAAAGGAGGAACCCATTTCAGTCCCTATCGAAGTAAACCTAACAATGTATATGATTATAATTCAGAATAACAGAATAATCAGCTGATATGCGATGGAAGCTGATATTATCAATTAGCACAGATAATATTACAGAGTGGTTTTTGAACTTTGAGGATTAATTGGCTTTACTATCAGGAGGATTTCGAATAAATTTCCAAATGCTCCATTTTTTCTTTCTGGGAAGTATAATAACATAATCCCAAATACAACCATGAATCCCTTCCTCGTGTTGACGTCTGCATACTGTTGAAAACAAGTATCAGTGTCGAGCTCAAAGTCGCATTGCGAATGATTCCACACCAAGTTAAGCAGAAGTAATACTCAACTTGAGCATGCTCAGCGTAGAAATCCGTTTTCTTTTTCTACAAAGTTTCTAGATTTCTTTTTTGAAATCTCTTTCAGAGATTGAGAAACCAAGGCGCTTATATGGAAAGCCTGGAATTCGAGAACGGTTCAAAGCTTTAATACTATACGGGTAGAAATTTCTCAGTCCTCCGTCTCCGTGTTTGGGCTGATTTCTCTTGTTGTTTCCATATTTCCGTCAAAGTGACATGGAAATATTACTTGGGAAATGTCATGAAAATCCAACTGTCTTCTGGATTACCGCTGGATATTCTACGATATAAAACTGAAACTAAGATTGCCTCACATTTTTTGCGAAGCGAAGTTGGATCAAAGTTCCAGGGGAAGGAAGGAAATATCCCTGCATCCATGGATAACTTCGTGAGAAAATGGCCAGCTGACAAACGTTTTTCATCTCGAGATAATCTTTTCCGAATTAATTCGGTGGTTTCCGCATCGCACGGATTATCCGCCAAACAATTTTCTGGAGGAATAAACGCTGAACAACGCTCGAAAGAATTTCAAGTAGCGAAAAAATCCCAAAATAAAATTCCGGCATCATCTGCGCGGTTCACCTTCAATAGAGCTCTGATAAAAAAAAATTGAAGGTACACTGAATTTTGAATTATCTTCAGTTTTGTGGTTCATGATGTTCTGATTATATTTGACGTGATTCCATTTCGACCTATATCTTATAGAACTTAGATTATGGTTAAAAACCTTCCGAGGATATTTTTATCCTGTGCAAAGTCGCAATAAGTAGTCTAGAAAAATTAAATTTCAGTTTATTGACGTGAACTGCTGCATAGAATGACTCTGTCTTAATTTTATAACTGGCCGGAGCTCATTACTGAATTGAAACCCTCTGTATTTCCACGAATAAAATCGAATCAATTTTTGATGACGTAATCCTGAGGAGAAAAATAAGTACTGTACTATATATGTTCATTCCGTCTCGTCAGCAGATGGATGAAAAATTTAGCATATATTCAAGAATACAGTCAAAATTAATAAAAAAAATCCTCCGCATTCGAATGAAAAAACCCCAGATGGTCAGTCAGTTATTCAAATTCGAAAATTGTTTCATCCGCTTGATTTAAATTCAAATTTCCAAAGGGAGAATTCAATTATTTTTCCTGCTGGGCCTTCGATTTTAATTTCTTTAATCAAATCCATTTTCACTCATGTTTTGTTGCGTTTCAACACTAATGCATACATTAACGAAACGCGATTACATTACGCTTATAGGCAAGATATGTAGGTAAGAAACTGTGCCAATATTGAATCAATTAGCCAGACTTCAGCAGAGAATTCCGTTGGAAGGATCATCATGGAATGTTCAGACACCCTCCGCCAATAATCCAATAAACAATTAAATTTCACCATAAAAATAAATTTCAGGATGATAAAAATATATTAAGTATTTTTGAGCACATGAACTCACTCTGACAAGAAAAAGGAAACATCTTCAGGTTATTGCTATAAAATACATAACGATGATCGTTCAGGATGCTTTCCAAAATAATGAGCATTTTCCCAATTTAGGGATAACACTTGATCGCGTTTGATCGGGCACGCCATCTATCCGGCAGATTTGGAAAAAATGACACCGACGTCAGTTTGCTCGTAGCTAACGATTCTAACCGTTTTATCAATTTTGAATTTATTTTCTATGGAAGCCCCATTTTGTTTCGTGTCCCACAGTGTCAAACATGTTTTAAAATTTCTTTTTTTAATTTTCATGGGGGAAAAAAAACAACAGAAAAACGCATCGAAGTATCGAAAAATATGGCTTCCTTGGATCTGTCTGCATACAGTTGCCGACGGTGTAATTCTGTCTCGTCCACGAAGCGTTATTTTCCCATACAAATGTCATATCCGTCCATGATGATGAAGGTTTCGAGGAGAAAACATCCCTCTGAGACCTGGCAAACAAAACCAAAAAAACAAAAGAATATTATGATTAAGAGAGAAAGAAAGCAAGAATAGGAAATGGGGAAGTATGAGAGGAGAAGGTGGGTGGATGGCTGGAAAATGCGGGACGAGAGACTTCCTGTCGTCCTGCATGGTCCGACGCCCACGCGCCCGTGATTTCCATCCGGTCTGCTGTTTCCCGTCCCTCGTGGCCCCTTTCTGTTGCATGCTGCTGCTGCTTCTTGCTTCTCATTCCCCTCTCTTTCTTATTCTTCTAGCTGTGTTCTTCACCTTTTTCTACATTATTGTAGTATCTTCCCTTCCACGTTTTCGTCTCATTGCTTCGCGCTTTTTTTTTTTCCTTATTCTCATCGTTGCTACTGTGTATATGTATGGACGATTGCTGCTGCTGGTGGTGGTGAAGACGAGCTGACATCGTATGGGAGCGACCGAGAAATCCATTCACTTTTTGTGACCTTTAGATGCTCCTCTGGAATTCGATTGCACTGTGTTTGATCATGCTTAATGGCGTTTTTTCGTGGTAGTGATAGCATCTGAATAGCTTAGAAAGAAAGAGCTTCCATCAGGATAAGTTTTGTTCATGGATGTTCAGTGATGGAAATTCTCAACGCGGGTTTGAACACAGAAACCGACTTCATTCCTCATAGAAAGCTACAGAGAATCTCAATAAGATGAAGCCTTTTGAATCTAGTTACAAGAAGCCTTGTTATACGAAATTATTGGGTACGACGAATTCGTTTTTGGGTCCCTGCTCAATAGCAATGGGGTGATTTTATTCAGGTATAACTTTTTAATGAATTTATGAATTTATCACTATGAGGAAGGTGTTTTTCTGGTCTTAATAACTGTGACATACTAATATCTTCTCGAACAACCAAATCGTTATAGATATTGTCAAGAAGTGAAGAGCATCTTATTTTACTGGTGCTAATCCTAGAGTTTTTGAATAAGAAAGACAAAAAGCCAGAAAAACTACAGTGCGTAAAAATTATATTCGAAATTGGCAATATGACATAAAATACAGCTATCATAGTGTACGATTGCTACGATACTACAGGGGATGCTCATTCGATTTACGTCTATAATGACATGAAATTGGAAGTATTTGTAAAATGTTGAAAAATCTTACAGTTTCAACAATTTTTATACACACAGAATACGTCAGTCGATCCAGTAAAATTAGTCAGTGATGAATGCATTGTAGTTAAGAACACTCACGAATGACCTTAAATAACAACTACTTGAAAAAAACGCGGTAATTTATTCTACCTTATACGTTTCGCTGGAAATCCTTTCTTCAAATTAGGACAAAGCCATGATACTGTACATAATTTGTAAAAAGCGTTAACGGCTCAGGCAAGTTTCTTCTTACATCAGAGAGACTGTTTTTCATAATCATGATTAATCAACAATTCCTTGTCCACTCGTTTACAAATGGACGTATTTTATGATACTTATTGCAAACAGTTTTACAAATTCTTGATCTGATCTTGTTAAAAATATATATAATTTTTTACGTCTCTTCGCAATAGACGTTGTTTTAATTTTGATATAATATTCAACAACAATTTTTTCGTAAAAAAAAAACAATTTCAGGTTTCGATGGCTTTGCTGTAATGCGATTTGCGTGCATTATTGGCGCAAGAAAATCAACACGTTTGAACTTTTCGATTGCCCCTTTCGATGCATTCTGGAGAGTCTGGAGGAATTGCGTGTGAGGCAAGCAGGGGAAAAAAATATTGTTCCCTCTTCTTCATTGTGGAGGACAAGGGCGACGTGGTGAAGAAATCGTGTGAAATCTGCTGTGGACGAATGACTCCTTCAGTCTGCACGCAGACAACTGCTGCTGCTGCTCTTCCGCTGCAAGCAAGTGCATCATCCATCCGTTCCTTCCCATTTCTCGTCTGAAGCCCAGCTAGTGCTGCACTTTTTCATTTCTCAAGCTTTTCTTTTCTTTTTTCCCCCGGTGCGAGAAGACAAAAAGGTCCCTAATACCGTATACAGTACAGTAAAAACGAGGAGAAACACGCCCATAAAAACGTTGAAGAAAGGACTCTTTTTTTTTTAATATATATTCTGGTTGTAAAGAGGTTGAAGGAAGAAAACAAGATGCTGATGCAGAGGCGTGACGTTTCATTTCGAAGTATTTCGTCGTTTCAGAATGGTTTTCGGCGTATATTTTGCGCCTGGGAAACATGACGAAAAGTCCGTTTAGGGAAATGAACAAAACCAGCATATATAGAACCTCACGCCGTTTTATTTAATTTTAATTTTTTTTGTTGAAAGAAAGAACAATAAGAGCGTGAGTATAGTTTCCATAGAGAGGCTGTGCAAGTTTTCACGCCGACCCGTTTGTTCCGGTTCCCGAGTTTTGAAGCCTTCAGTTGGTCACACTTGAATCTGAATCCCCCTTGGCGGGGTTCGTGTTTCAAGAATTACCCTTTTATTTCTGGCTCTTTTGAAGTCGAAATTTCTTCTATATACAGTAGTACGTCAGTGACATCAAGCATAAGGGGTTTCTGAGATGATAGACTTTATGGAGAATTTAATCAGGCTTTCTGCTGATTTATTGCTGCAGATAATTAACCCTGCTGCAGGATAATCAAACTGTTGAGGGATTTTATTACTGAGAAAAAAACAGAGATTGTTTTGTTTTGTGCAACTTGGGTTGCCAACATAACTCTTACATGTAGCAATTTTTTTCTTTTTTTTTTGAACAACTCGTTGTTTCTGCTGTGTTATATTCGTTCAGTTGTTTGAGAAGTTTTTAACGATCATTCTAAAGAATATTGCATCTTTTAGCGTATATAGCTGAACATGATTACGCAACAATTTACACATATAAATTTGTCAAAGTCGACTGAACAGCAAGAATAAATTGATGTGTGGAGCGACCTAACACCTTCGCGATTTTTACCATGAGGTGAAATAAGAATAAAAACTTGATAAGCAAGACTCTGAAGCTCATATAATTATGATTTAGTCGTTTCCTTTCCGTACGGTTACATATTTATGGTTTCTTTAAACCATATTAGAATAAAGCAATTCGAATTGTTGCAGTATAGGATTGTTGCCAAATATGATTTTATATTCATTATTTTCACCCATTCGGAGGTTCACGTATGATTGGCACCCATGGTTTGATGGTTTTTTCTTTCAAAAAATGTGTACACGCTTCATTTTTCAAGACAGAGGTGCACGTGGTACTTTCTCAGTAGCGGTACATTTTCTCATTGATGTTGATACAGGTGGTACAATTCAACCCTAATCCATTCCCAAACTTGTGTCAAATTGAAAACTGGTTGAATTGCAAAAAACTCTGCCTGATTAAGAATATAAGTACAAAAACGTGAAAGGAATGGAAAATGCAGGTCAAATTGTGGGGCAAGGGTCAAATTGGGTACACCTTTTTGCAAATGCAATCATCAAATTGCAGGATGGTCAAATTGTGGGAGGTTGAATTGCAAGGTACCACCTGTATACCATATATATTTACTAATGAACCACATGCCCTCAAGTAAGACGCGTGCCACAGTTTTCCAGTCAAAATGTTTATAAAAGTGTATCCTCAAGTAAGACATTCCCTCCATTTTTGGCAACTCTAAAACTTCAATATTTGAAAAATAAGAATACTGAAATTCGAATTGTGTCGTGAAATGAATCTGAATTCGAATAATTTTTTTATTATTTTTATCAAAATTGTGTTTCTTATAATTGATCCAATATATTCCATCACAAGGAAGTATAATACGCTGCTAACCTTTTAAAAAAAAAGTATAAGGTGAACCCATTTTTTTCTTTAACATTTTTTGAGAAAAAAGGTGCACCTGGTACTCAAGTAGATATACACTAGTAACAGTACTTGAATTTGAAATAGCAGACTTGAGTTTGGTATGGATGAAACCATCAACTAAGGCACATCTTCTCTTAAATCAGACTCAATTGAAAATCTGAACTTGATGCAGAGTTCAACTCATGTTTTTTTTTCAATAGGGAAATTCATTTGTTCCCCATCACGACTATCTACACTGCAGAAAAATATTTTTCAATTTATTGTATCAGTGTGCATCGCGGGATACACCCCGTATTGAATGCGGTTTCGTATATGTTGAGAGGGTTTCCCTGTCATCAACAAAAGTACGTTTACACCTTTTGGGTGCGGTGCACACAACATAATCCGAGCCGGGCGACTCACTCATCCGCACGCGGACTCGGACTTTGACCCAAGGGTGTCAGCTGTTTCGTCGCACTCCCCGTAATTGATTACTGACCACGAGCAGAACGAATTCCCTGCTAGTAACCATAAGAAAAGAAGAAAAACTTGCTTCATTTTCCTTTTTGACTCCGAACCAAGGAAAACGAAGGGAAATAGGGTGAACAGACGCTCTGACTATATAGCTCTCTGTGAAGTCTACTTCCAACTTCCAAAGGATGAAGGTGTTCCTAATTGAGATTTGCTCATGATTTCAATACTGATTCGAATATTGATCAGAAATGTGCGTCTTTTTTAATTTATATTTTGCAACTTGGCCAGAAAATTTAAAGACATTTTTTTTGAATGAATGAATGAACAGAATGCTTTATTTTCTGCGTTCCAGCGTTCACAAGGTTCAATCAAGATTTACACATCCAAAACCCCTCCCCACCCAAGCCAAATCAACTCAAAGGCATTTAATAACTTCAGAGCAGGAAACAGAGAAAAAATTAAGAAAAATAAATAAAAGAAAATACAATCCACAAAATAAAACTGGACATCTGACATGTATGCATACACCCATTCCTTCCATGACATTGACAACAAAATATCAGTAACAGCTAATTTAAAGCACAAGGTCTTCAGCTTGTTTCCAGATGAGGTATAGTTGAATGAACAATTTAGAGAGAATCTTTGATGAGGAATCATTTAAGGTCAACAGTTCATTCTGATCCTCCAAGATTTCAGAAAGGGTCTCTTCATTGAATTCCAATACTTGTAAATCTTTCTTGAGCTTATTTCTATAAGTATGGAATGCTGGGCATAAGAAGAGAAGGTGCTCTGGTGATGCACAAACTAATGTATTTATGCTGCAGAAATTTTCTTTCAAAATATGAATTATGCTTTACCTGTGGGTAATTTGTGATGGGGGACCTGCCAAGGGTTTCATTGAAATTTAGTTGTAGACCAAAGCAACAATTATCTGTTAATTTCACAAGTTCATCAGGGCGTCCAAAAATTATGGTGACATACAGGCAACACAACACTAAAACACATTGCTTTAGCGAATTTAAAGCAACACAGAGGTCTGTGAATTTCAAAAGCTGAAAATCAGGGCGTCAATTACATATTTTCAAAAGTGATGTCTTATGTTCCATTGATAAAATTATTCCTAATTAAAGTTTGAATGCGTGCATCGCTATTTGTAGAATTTTCGAACACGATTTAAATGCAATTTTTCTGCGAGCAGCCTCAATTCAACACGCTTTTCACATTAACCAAGCAGTTTTTCAAATTACTGTACTTCACTAATGGAAAACTCTTGCTTAGTTGAGAAAGGGCTCCGATTTCATGTTTCCTCCGCCCGAAATCAAGCACTGAAATTGAATTCACATGTCTCTGACAATACGTTGAAAAAAAATAAACGGATTGTCGTTCCATTTAAAGTTCGAGGATGTGTTGAAATTATTGCTCTTTGTGTTATTGGATCTGAATAAACATGAGGACTTTCAAAATAATGAACGGAAAAGTACTTGGTCCAAGAAAAACATTTCAAATCAGAAAACGGAATCGCGATGAAAACGAAATCGATCGAGTTGAAAGCAATCTGAATTATTCATGAGTCGTTATTCGAACGACACACAAAAAAGAAACCTCATGCACATGCTCAGATACGAGGATAGAAAAAAATATATCACGCGTACTTTTACTTTTGAAAGCTGAATAAGACAGCAAAGAAATAATAATAATTTCCAAATAAGACGACCGTTTTATTTTTAAATGCCTCTTCTTCATCCTGTGAGCGCGGATGCAAACTTTTAGTGGGGTCCACTTCCTTTTATTAAACTTCTTCTACAATTCTGGTGCACGAACTTTTTCAGTGTGTGGGAAAAAGAAATGAAGTCATGTGACGATGGACTCAAGTGCAGCCACGGTCACGCATATAAAACGGCGGGAAAGACCAGCTGGACGAACAGGGAAAATATCCCTGAGCTTCACGAGATGCGGCAAAAGCTGAATCCCTCGGGGTGCCTCATTTAATGGGACAGCTGCTTATCTTTCCTGCCTTTTCTCAGTTCTATTTTTTTTACCTGGCCAGATTTAAAAAATAAATTCATAGCTATATTCAAACGCCGCCATTATACCAAGCGGCATGGCAGAATTCAAACTGCCGTATTTGGTACAGGGCAGCACATCCTTTTTTTTTTTTTTTTTTATATCTCAGATACTGCCCTCAAGCAGCAATAGCTATATTCAAACGCCGCCATTATACCAAGCGGCATGGCAGAATTCAAACTGCCGTATTTGGTACAGGGCAGCACATCCTTTTTTTTTTTTTTTATTATATCTCAGATACTGCCCTCAAGCAGCATGTAAGGATTTTCTTTGCTCAAAATCCGGGCACACATTTGGTCACCTGTTTGAGGGATTGTAATTTGACCAGCAAAGAGTGCCAAAACAAAACTGCTGAAGACAGTTGGATGATTTTCTCTAAGTAAAATTCTTTTCGGCCCCGCAAGGTTAGCTCCCATTATTACTGGGGTTCTCTTCATTCTACAACCAAATTCTCTCTAAAATGAATTTCTGCTGGGACCTTGAATTTTGTTCCATCTGCGCGCATTGGAAACAAGAGAGTAGTTCTAAAACACAGTGGAACTCCTATTTGCCGAAGTAATTGGTATTTGGGGCTTTTGTGTTTATGTTGGAATACCTGCATGTTGGATCTCATTTTCCCATAAACTTAAATGCAAACATATTTTATTATATTACCTGGTCATAAGAAATATGCAAAAAGTCCTAACTATTGTATAGAATTTTCTTTCTCAACTCCCAGACACAAAAAATAAATTTACAGAAGAAACTTGCACAGAATCTGATCTTTTGGCATCAGACGAAGCTCAAGATGCAAAGGACAAGAACAAACCTTGCCATACCATCTGCACACACCACATAGAAAAAATCTTGAAAAAGTTGCATAAAATCAGCCAATGTTTATTAGGTGTTAGAGTAATTTGATAATGATTTTAAGTGTTCTGCAGCAAAGTTTGAATTTTTTTTGCAAATTCTGGGTGCTCTGCAGAATGACATGAAAAAACCATGACAGTGTGGGCAGGTCAAAGTTGGGAAAAATCCTGGTGTTTCCACTGAGATATTTTGTCTCAGAAATAATGAGTCACATAAATTGATGAGCATTGATGATGATTTGTTTTCCTTTGGCTTGTATTGTTGCATAATTCAAAGATTAAGGTTTAAACTTGAAAGATGGAGTATCTGAGTTTAGAGATCACTGCAGAAAAAGTTCAACTTTGCAATTTCACAGATCCATGGATAAAATCCAACTTTGTTCTTCCCCATCATTCTGCAGGGGTGCAACCTTGTGCAAAAATGAAACATGGACCCACCTGAGAAAAGTCCAATTTTGTCCTGAAATGGAAAGGACCCCTTTGCCTTTTGGAAGGGTTAAATATTTGTGAACACAAACACCTCAACTCCTTCAAGAAATATGAAATCTTGTGAAAATAACATTTTCAAAGTTTTTCCAGAACTGTTGTGGGTAAATGTTAACATTCCTCAGTCACCGTCTAGAATTTAGATGGTGTGGGCATATATAAAATTTTTAAAACTTTTTCCAGAAATGTTGTTGGTAAATCTTCGCATTATTCAGTCACTGATTCAATGGGTGTATGCGTACATGTCAGATGCAATAGGTGTATGCATACATGTCAGATGTCCAGTTGTATTTTGTGGATTGTATTTTCTTTCACTTTTGTTATCAATTTGTGCTCTGTTTCCTGTGCTGAAGTGATTAAATGTCTTTGAGTGGATTTGCGTTGCGTGGGGAGGGGGTTTGGATGTGGAAATCTTGATTGAACCTTGTGAATGCTGAAAAGCAGCAAATAAAGTGTTTTGTTCATTCATTCAGTCACTGTCCATATGTTGGGGGCAGATACAGTATTTTCACTTTAAAATGTCCCAGAGTCGAATTGTCCATTTTTCAGTGTGTCCGCGTTCCTTGGAGTCTCTCTGTAAAGCTGTAGTATAGGAAACAGAAATCAACGCTGGGACCTTTCCTACAGCAAGGCCCGCACAGGAAGCGAATGGACCGACGCATGTCAGAGCCGAGGAACCCCGTGCGTTTCTCACAGCAGCTACAGCAGAGAATAAACTGTGGCCGTTTCCCGCGCTTCCGACTCAGTCTGGCCGCGGAACCACGGGGCTTCGCTTGGACTCTGATGCTGGTGCGGAATCCGTTGTCCTTGATATACTTACATTCCCGTTTTCGTGATTTTCTCGTCTTTCTTCATCGTTAATGCGATCACTGGCCTGCGATATGCAATTGTGTGATGTGATGTTGGAAATTTGATCCCGCGAGAGTGTAGAATTTTGGACACGGAAATTATACAAGGGGATCTTTCGCCCATTAAACTGAGGAAGTGATATACAAGTACTGTACTGGAGAGCGATATAGCAAGTGTGCTTGTGTGATGGTTGTGCTTGGTTCAAGCTGCTGAGCTCACTTCAGTTGTCCGTCGCATGATCATATAAAAATCTATATTTACTGACAATGCTGAGCAATAGAATCTTGACACAAAGAATATTTTTTTGTTTTTAATGAGTAATTGATCGCAACAACGTCGTTTTCTGTGTCCCAGCCAATACTAGCCCCGAAGTTGAAGGAGTTCCTTTGCGTAACGATTTTTTGGTTGCAACAACGCTATTTTACTTTCATTTCGAATGGCTTTGTTGCGACAAGATTTTAATGTACTGCTCACAGTATATGGCTTTTTTCTGGGTACGCTGAACGACTTTTATTGGCTTTGTAGTGGACATGATGGGCTGTCGATTGGTTCTGATTTCTGTGTGCAATTGAAAAACAGTCTTTCGAAATTTTTGCTGCGTATTTTTTTGACGTGTTGTCTTTCCTTCTTCGTCCTGGATTTCCGTTACAATTAAACGAATGTTTTCAATTCATTCCTTATAGACTGTATGTTGAGAACTTGATGCATTGTATGTAAAACTCGCGTATATAATCAAATTATCGAGATGAGCTTCAGAAAAAATCAATGAATTAAGAAAAAAATTAATTGTACTGTATACTGTGTTGTTTGTTTATGCATAGAATGAAGTGCGCAAACGAAATGGCTATTGGATTGAGTTCAACAATGATGTCAGAATTTCGGAACGCATTTTGCAAATAAGCATTTGAAAAATCCGGATATCATGAAGCAAACGAGGTCTTGAAGTTTTTCACCATCGTACTTGAATCCGTTGAATGTAAAACAAATTTCCTAAAGAAAAGTTTCCTGAAAGTTTGAATCGAGTCATATATTTTATGGCTCATCAAAGTCATACAGTTCATGCGCATGATTTATGTAAATCAACTGAATTTAAAAAAAATTAAAATTACATTTGGATTCAATCGAAAACATTTTTACTGCTATAGTATTCGATAGTTCAACGGTTCATGATTATTTTGGCGGATTTCTCTTAGAAATGTACAAGATTTGAGAAGATGAGAGGCAGCGAAAGCATCTTTGAAATCAAAAATTCAATATCTGCGTTTGTGTCTTATATTCCCAGTCAAAATTATTCCACTTTCAAGGCATCTGTAATCGAGTCGCTTCTCATTCACGATTACGTTCCAATTTTGAGTGAATAATCCATAGGTCAACGGAATTCGATAAGATTCATGAAATACGCAGTCTTTGGAACAGGATGAAGTACTCTTTAACTGTAATGATACCCAAATGCGATTTCTGCTTCCACGTCTATTCAACGAAACTTCATTGAAATCCAAGCAGTGTCCCAAGTAACTCCCAAGAGATTCCAACTCTATACCTTCTGCAGGAGAAGCTTTACGAGAGGCCTTGAATTTTCCACCAGGATTATAAGTGTACTTACGTACAGAAGCTCGGATATAGCACCACACTATTTCTCCTACTTAGAGAAATCGCCCATTTCCTTGGACTAATTACCTGAATTTGACGAGCCCGGTCAGGACTTGCGTCAACAGTACCGATTATGAAAAAGTCACGAGTTAAAATATTATTAATTGTGGGGGGAAAAGACTGGTTTCATATTACAGCATTAAGCATTTTCCAAGAGTTAGAAAATGGTTTAGAGCAGTGTTCCCGAATCTTTTTGAGACAGCGGACCAACAAATAAATGAAAAATTCCTTGCAAATTCTTCGAAATTGTTCTGCAGATTTGAAAAATTTCATTATTGCTGTGCAGACTCTCGATAAAGTGTTGCTTGCAAGACTTATTTATGGCAGGTATCCAAAAATTTTCTGCTTTTTCACAAATATATTAAATACCAATAAAGCAGCTATCTAGGGAAATGTTTTCCAAGAATTGGAAAGGTAGCCTTGAATGAAGGTTTCTCGGGATGAAAAATTTGAAATAAATTATTTCCGCATGCAAAAATCTGTCTGAAGTATTAGCTGGGAGAAACCCCAACTTTTATTCATTCATCGGATAATTTCTACTCCGCAATTGTCTTTGCAAAATGTTGGATAAAGATGACATACTTCATTGCAACTTTTGATAAATTCATTATGCTGCAGAAAATGTTCTGCCGAACAATAAAAAATCTTCTGCATCAGACCAGCGCCGGTCCTTGCACCACATGTTGGGGAGCACTGGTTTGGCGAATTGCAAACCAGTGGTAAAAAAAAAAAAAAAATTGAGGACGAAAATGAAAAGGATTTACAAAATTTTAGAAATGGTCCAGAAAATGTGTTGCTATTATGCTTGCTGTTCCTGTTGATAAGCCAGTGGCTTTCATCCTAAGATTCAACGAGTCCAGAAATGTTTTTGTGCAGCACATTCCATGAGCTTAACACAATTTATTTAAAAAAGAAAAGATGGCTAAGATTTAATAACACGAATTTAGGACCTATGGAAGAAAATTGAGGAAATGTGCCTCTGCCACGCGGGGTAAACAAGAAATTTGGATATTTTGGAACGGAAAGAATATTCCCAATACTCTTCTGTATAATTATATAGTATACTGAATATAAATGGCTCGTATATATAGTGGTTGGGAACGACTCAATTATGAAGAGTACTACTCAAAGTTGCAAAAAAAAAATCGGAAAATTTCAAGAACTTGTAACTAAGAAGAATTTCTTCACTTATTTTTGGACGCTTTATATTCTACGGAATCTACGCAATGCCTAAAAATATCTCTTGTGCAATTTTCAATTTCCCATTATTATCTCTGAAGATCGTAAGGTTCTGTTTAGTGCTCTGAGGGGTTCTAAACAACAAATTCAGTATAGGCTTCTCTCTTTTAATATTAATGCGTGGGTATATTTTCGTCATTGTTTTTCAAAAATCCGGAATAGAAGTCAACGATCATTAATTTTTTACCTTATTTTTTATCCCGTCGTTTTTCTGGGCCATATACTCGTATACAGTACAATACACGATAAAGCGAAATAAAACAATTTCTTTGTCAATACCGTAATTCACTCTTTTCTTTTTCTTGCCAACGAGAACATACCATGTACGATTCGATGCGATCATGTTAGGGTTCAGTCGAAGGAAAAGTAGGTCGAATTTCGCGCAGAAAACACACACGCACGCTTTCACGGAATAATTGCTGTCCGTGTCGTGGATAAGTGCCAATGCATTATTCCGTTTGCCGATGCGAATGGAATGATAGGATGTGACTATTCGGAAAATCGAATTGCGTTTTTTTTTTTTTTTGCGTGTGTGCAGAAAATGTCCTTCAGGTCTCGGGAAATAATTTTCCACCAGCACCGCAAAAAATCCGACTTCCGCGCAAAACTGAGCGACGTTCGCTGTGTTCGTGCTCTCGTCGTGTCCTGGATTTTTATCGTGGAGAAAGAATTGCCTCGATAATTAGGAACACGTTTACTAATTAATAAATAACGCATCTATGGGAAATCTGATCCCTGTTCTGGCTTGCGTCTGGTGACATTGGAAAATCTAGCTCTAGATTTTTTTGGACACGTTGAGTGCGAAGTTATGTTCCCATGTCTGGCGAAGTGATGGTGAATCAAGTTTCACGTGTCTCTTTTCTTCGTATCAATGCTTCCGCAAAATATAGTCGTTTCACTTTCCTTTAGTTGCCAGAGGTATAAGTCACGCACATTTTCCGAAAATTTTTCAAGTGGAAAAAATTTGTATTTCTTGATAAAAAAAAAGTCCATTGATGACTAAGATTCTAATTTTAAGATGGTAGATTAAATGACTCGTCAAAAATGTGCACCCATGTAAAAATGATTGCAAAAATGCCTTTATATAACTTTCTATATCACTTTGAGGTGAGTTAATACTGTATCTTGCACTGGCCGAAATGAAATGAAGATAAAAAAGAGACGAAGCTAAAGAAATTGCAGAGTTTGGGAAACATGTGTCAAATTTTCGCGAGGTACCATTTTCCATTACCTTACTTTCATTGGTAATCCCACTTTTCAATTCACATGCTTACAAAAATTATGATAAATTTGTAAATTTGTGGAATTTTTATCCATTGGTGCGTAATAGTTTTCTAAAATATTTTTGCCAATCACACGCCTCGTCATAGATTTACGAAAAAGTAATAGTTTCGAAAGAGACTCACAATACACGTTATACTCCTCGAACTACAGTATTTTTTCCTCTTATCGTCACAATAAAAAAAGAGGTTTTTAAAAGAGTACATATCCGATTGAAGCGGAAGCAAAGGCCATGGCAAGAGAAACCGAGACTTCCTTGCGGTTCATTGTTGTCTTGAACCCTGCAATTTGTGGCCCGTTGCGGGTTTTGCATCTTGGCTTCAGGTGTTTTCTGTGCATCCGAATCGGTTCTCATTTCTTTTGCGGTCTGCGATGACTTGCAAGTATTCGACGGTGACAAAAGCAGATTCTCCTCTACTTTTATTTTTTATTTTCAACTCGGTTTGTCCTAGTTATTCGGTTGCAACTCGCTCATATACGGCTGCAATTTCATACCAATGGTGACTTGGTAATTTTATGCTCCAAATAACCTGGTTATAAAAACCGTGACCCAGCTTTTCAAGGCGTCGTGTTTCGGTTGCAGCAGGTTGATTCTCAAAGCCCTGTCGACTTGTTTCCGCTTTTCTAGATGCATTAAAAATTTTGAAAATTGTATCACCAGGATGATATTGTCGCAAATATTAAATAGCATCCTTAAATTCGACACACCAAAATCAGAGAACCCAAATTCTCAGTAAAAATCCTCTTTCATTTCATCTTTGTGAGAATCTTGGAAGACCTTGGTTCTCACGTTTCTTTCTGGGCCTTCAAGGCTGTATTTTATTGCTGAAATCCTGTTGCTGTTTTTTTGTCCTTGAAGGACAGTTTTCCTGTTTTCCTAAATTGGCAAAAATCATACATTCCGACTCAAACATTTGTGTGTGTTGTTTCTTGGCGATTTTGCACAGAAATCTCGGTTTTTAGGACTTGGGAATTTCAAACAAATTACACCAACCTTACAATAGGGTGATTTCTCACCCTGGTTGCAGCCCAATCAAAGTCTTGTGTTTCATTTTTAAATATCTAAATTCAAAATCCTAAAAATCTTTATTTGTCGAGAAATTCTTCTTGACAGATATGACATATTTCCACCCTGTATGAACATGATTTTCCAGTGCAAGACAAAATTATTTAAATCCAACTAAAACAATTATTTGGCCGTTTCTCGTATTTTCTTCAAGCAGTTGCGTCTATATTCAAAAAGCATCTTGTGTTTTTAAATAACTTGTAATTTGTTCCCGCCCGAGTTTTTTTTTAAATTATACTGTACATGCAATTTCAAGTAATTCGAAGTACATTTTTAAAGCTGTTGGGCTCCTGAGGAAACTTGAGAGAAAAATATCCACGCATTTTTTTTAATGCATTCAACAAGTGGTACCCGTAAACGTACATTTTTCAAGTCAGCTGAAATTTATTTTTCAGTTCGGCTTTAATGCAGACCATGATACATTTGGATAGAATAAAACAGCAAGTTGTCTCCATCGAAAGGCTCGTGAGAATGAATTTTCAAGATCAGAGAGGCATTAAAAGCGTGTAATTTTATAATTATATACAATTTTATAATCAAATTTTATATATTATATAATATAAATTTTATATATTAATTTTATAATCATTCACGGAACAATTTAGCTTCGTCTGGTTGGACGTTGATCCAACTGATGAGAACGACTAGCTTTACGCTCGTGTTATTTTCTATCAGTCGTAATTATCCCGGGCGAAATCATCTTGACCGAGAGCTCATTAATTAATTAACGCCCGGCTGCACCTCGGCGGGCGTTGCTCTTTTCATTTAACCACACACGAAGGAAAATTAAAAAAAATATTAGTTCATCCGGAAACGCGTAGGCGCAGGTGTATATGTATAAAATCGTAAGAGATTTTCCAACTGTCCTTTCCTCGTTTTTTGTAGTTGTTGTGGAAGGCAATCTTTTCTGAAAGCTATTTTCGATTGCAGGGATAATTAAAGAACAATTTAAAGGCCGACAATGAGACTAAAATGTTTATTAACATTGATGCGTTTTATTTATTATTTATTATTTTTCAAACAAACGTCCTTTGAATTGCCTGCTGGTATATGCCTTGACCTGAACCAATGATCAATAAATCCATGTAAATTCGGCTCCTTCCCGATTTATTTTGACGAAGTACAGTTGAACCTTGATTGTTGGTCAAATTTTGCCGAGTCAAATGCCTTCCCAGCGTGTCGGTTTTTTTTTTCAAGTTGCTTTTTGAATTTCCTTAGAACCACTTAGTTAAAAACCTCCCGAACGCAAAGGCTTTCTCCCTCAAATCTCTAGAACTCAAATTTTCTGGAGGCCTTTTGGCTAGTACTTTATTGATACAAGAGAGCTAAGAGTAAAGTGATGAAAATGTCACTTGATGTGTTTTATAAGGAAATGGAGGCATAATTGGGCAAATATAACCTTTGCCTTCAAGTTCAGCATCCTGTCAACTATTTTAAAAGATGCAATTCAAGGTCCAGAATATCACCAATTATGATTTTCTGTATTTATTTTTTCTTTCTCCCAAACACAAATTCTTGTTTTTCTGTATATCGAAACCTTCCTGACTCGAATTTTTTGCTGGTCAATCCCATGAAGTTTGACTGTGATTTACAGAAACCCTTTTCAATTTTCGCGGAAACATATGGACTGGATTTTATTGATTTCCTGGATGTCGGCCGCTGTTTTTTTACAGCCATATTAGAAAGGTTAATAATTTTTGTTTCGCTTTTTGGGCTTGTGGAAATTGGATCAAAATCATCTACTCTGTCGTTTCCGATTGATAAACAACCATCTGATGAGCGGCCAGCTGCCATCACTCATGTGTCTCATTCCGTTCGGATTTATTCAATCAGAGCAGCTAATCTGACCTCGCGTGTTCCGGCGTCGGAAGCCGCCTCATATGTGAAATCCACGCCTAATTTGTGTAATTCCCGAACCCATAGTTGGGGTACGTGGTGGAGGGATCAGTTTTGGCCATCATTTCCGTCTCCCCGATAATAGCTTATCTGTGCGTGGGTGGAGGTGATTTACTCTTGATTGCGGATCAGTGAGGGGATCGGCGGCTTTTCAAGCTCATATGTGGTCCGTTTATTGCCTTCTGACAGTGAAAATAAACAGTAGTAATTTAATAAGTTATCAAGTTGGTGCTTAATGGATTTTATCATGCTGCTGAAATTCGTGCTAACGGTGATTTTAGCAAAGGGAAGTGGACCCACCTTTGCGTAATACTGCACTGCATACTATGTAGACCTTATCGTGGCCATCAGCATATTTTTTTTTCGCTGAGATAAAATCTTTTTCGATGCCTTCAATTATGTTGAAAAATTTTCGTCGTTTTTTGTGGTTGTCTTTTTCTGTCTCTTAATCATACCACGATTTTTAACGAGTTGATGAATGAGATTTTCAACCCATCTGGAACGGATAGATTTTTAAAAAGCTCATTAATCGATTCAGGAACGGGTTTTTGAGCTATATAATCATTGCTAAAAATTATTTAATTTACAAACGTCTCCCATGGTGGACTCCTTTACTTGAATAAATCAAGTCCATTAACCGATACACCTCTGTGAAGCATTTACGAGAATGCAAAGTTCTTCGGTCACTGGAACTGAGATGAAAACAACGTCATTTTTTGTCGAAAATAAAAATTGATGTTATGGTTGCTTCCCGTAAGACCAAAAAGGCACTTCAAAATATCAGTACAGTATTTAATGTAAACGTCGAACAACAATGGAAATTGAATTTTTAATTATCTGTGAAGTAAAGTATGCCTTTCAAAGTCTGAATACTACAGTATTTCACTCATCACTGAATGAACAGCTTTCAGAGAAACTGCATTGATTGACAGTTCCTTACATTTTTCCGAAGTTTGTTTCGTCCGTTTTCCGATTTTAGTTGAGGTCATTATTTTAATTTGTACTCAGTAGACGGCAGTGATTCAATTCAATAGACGGAAGTAAATTTTACTTCTCCAGTGCTCTTGAAAAAAAAAGGATTACTGCAGAATTGCGGATTGATTCATGCGATTTTCTCACTCAGTTTTATGCATATTTTTTCGCTGTTGTCTTTGCATCTGAATATTGGATCCGAACAGATTCCAGAGAAAATCGCACTGCAATTTTCAGCTTTCAAGAGGTTTTATTTTTTGCCTCACAAGTTTTTCTTTTTCGTAGTTCTTACAAATTTTCTGAGCAGGGAAGAAGATTCTGTTTATTCAGCAAAATATAGTCAACCGTCCGGGTTCTTTCAGAGGCGTGATTCAAGGCGTTGCAGCTGTTCGCTGATGATATTTTGACACAAATCCCGCGACCTCAGCTGACCTTATGCGTCTGCTTCTCATCACCTGCTGTCAAGAATTTTAATTTCCAGACATCTCAGTCAACCTCGCCAGAAACTTCGTTAAACCGAATACAGTACTTAATTTACTGAAGTACCATGTGTCTCAGTGTCAGACACGTAACACGATTTTTGCCGAGAAAGTAGTCTTACATTTTATTTGGATGCGATGCGCTGCCTTTTTCTGTGCCGAATTTTGAGGGGAAAATTCTTATATGGGCAGAGGAAGCATGGGAATAAATAATCTTTCTTCCCGTATGACAATATATGCATATTTTATCCGGCTTTCCTGAGTTGTACTGTAGTTCATAATTGATACGTTTATCACTTCCCCCAAGAGATCAAGTCTCACGATTTGATCAAGTGAAACAGTTTTGCCATATCCGTTTGCAAATATAGAATCGCGTTTTCCCTGAAAACTTGCAGATTTTTTTTATTAGCTGAATGAATGGGAAAATGATGGGAGAAATGAAGAAGAAATTTTCTTGCATAAATCTTAGGGTTGGAAATATCTTTTTTTTTCTAATCAAGCCAAATTAAAGCCAAATGTAAATTTTTGTGGGGTCTCTCTCACTCTACTTGAATTCTGTAGCAAAAAGCCCCTGGATAATTGAGGCTCTGTAAAAACTCTGAACTCTGAAAGTGAGATCAATACCAGATCTGGCGTTTCATGTCAATAGACCGTTGCTTCAGTACATCCCTATATATGGCATCCGCCGGAAGAATTACGACTCATTTCATCCAGGAAATGAGTATTAGGGAAACCTGGACCCTGTGTGTTGAAGGAAAAGGGAGAAAGAGGGATTATTCGGCAGTGATCTGATCATATGGAATGAGAGAGAAAAGGGGGCTTCAGTTTTGCCCTGTTGTATATATAGGGGGTGATATTGCCAGTGGCCCAAGTGACGCGTGGCGATGAGATACGTAATGAGCCCTGGGTCCCCGTTTTGGCTGCAGGCAGGCAGGGGTTTGCAGTGCTGGGTTCGAAAAAAAAACTCCCTCTCTCTCGTATGGGCCCCCCTATTTCAAATCTATCTTTCGGATGGTCCTGGGTGTTCGTGGGTGCAGCTGCGTTGCGTTGCTACTTATTTGTGTCCCTTCATTTCCGTTTTGCTTTTGTTTTTGTTTATAAACGACGGTAGTGCATTGCTTTTCAAGTTTCGCATGGCTGACTTGAGTTTCCATCAGGAGGGATTTTTGCGTAACATTTCTTTGGATTTTATTTGTCGCGAAGAAATATTTTTGTTTCGGATTTCCTGCACCACGAAAATAACACGAGAAGAAAAGGGTTTCGGTACCATCCCAAAAGTATACAGTATGCAGCATAAATTTGACCAGCCACACCGAAAATCCACGTGAATAACGCTAAATAAGAAGAATGCAATTTTCTTTCACTTCAAAGCAGCCTAATTTTCTATCGGATCGAATGGAATTTTGCTCAAGAAGCCAAATCAGCTCATGAGCATCAGATAGGCAACAAAGGATCGTGAATAAACATTAATTTTCGAATAAGGCTAAACATAAAGAAAAAATCGTACCGCTTCATTATTTTTGTATAAAGACAAAAGTGTGACAAAAGTTTCGCTCGAGTTGTCACGAGTGATTTTGGTACTGTACAAAGTATATATCATACAGTACAGTATATTGTATCTTTGGAATTCATTCAACTGAAAGATGAGTATTTTTCGAATTCTCTGAACAAGAAAAATAACTAAGATGAAGTTTTTCTCGATCATTCAGGGTTACTGTATCTGTATAAGAAATTGTAAAGCATGCATCTGATGAAACATTCCCTAAGTCCACGTAAATTTGTTTACGTACGAAGACAACGTAATTTCATTTCGAATCACCATGATTTATAATCAGAATAACTGCGTTTTTACAGCAAAAACAAAAAAAGGTAAGGTCAGCTGACGAGTATCACATGGCTAGCATAATATCAGGAATTGAAAAATACTGTACGTTGTCAATTTGTGAATATAATACCAAGTCTGTCATAATATGAAAAAAAAGTGTGTGAGGACTGTTTGGGACTCACTGCACATCCCTTCTAAAAAATAAATCAATCTTAAATATTTAATCGGGTGGAAAACCACCCAAGAGGAAAAACCAAACAACCGTCAACGGACTTACGCCCGAATTTCTTTCCCCCTCCAAAAAAAACAAAAATCGGTGCCAAGACGTCTTTGGCTCAACTTTGTTGAGCCAATCAATCACCAGTACCAGTCTGATTTTGCTGCTGAGCAGTGTGTTGAGGTTCTCTGAGAGGTTTTGCAATTTAGCTAATTTTGTATTCAACAATTTTATCTTGTCTTGTGATTATGTTTAAATCCTTTTCTCGGGACATCTGAAATACATTATACCTTTAACTCAGGAATTCCACCAAGAATTCCCGACCCCAGGCCTGGGCTGAGTCTGTGTTTTTCTCTCTTGAACTTTTTGATTCTTTTACAGCACCTTCAACTCTTGTGTTGTGGTGACTTTTGTCCTTAACAAGGACTGAAGGAAATGGGTATAATAGCGCTTCAGATTATCAGGGACTCGGTAATACATAATTGATATTAATGATTTTATGGTTCAAGACTTGGATCATCAGCCAGGATAAGAAATATGCTAATAATCAAATCCTTTTTCATCAATTTTGATGTCGGAAATTATTTTGGATGTTTTGCGGTTCTACAGGACACCTTATGCAGCTACTATGATTTAAAAAATCATATATTTAAACCTGAGTATAAGTTTGATATTTAATTTCACCAAATCAAATCAGCCATGACAGACCATGGCACTCGCAAAAAAAAAAATATTAATACGAACTCTCAAAGTAGGTAGAAGAGGGCTCTGTTTTACATGGACAACACTTAAGATATCCTATGGTACTAAACTATATAAAATCTTAGGTACGTAATCGATGACTTTATATTAAATGTCGTCGACTGACACTGCGAAAATTCATTAACCTATTCTGAAAGAATATTCTCAGCTTCCGTTAATTCTTCTCTGTCATAAACCGCTTTTACTTCTCGGCATCCTTTCAGTTCGCCTATATAAAGCGTGATGATCATGTGGATGAATGATGCACGCATTTTTATTTTTTTATCCACAGACCGGATGTAAACGTGTCCTGTTTCAGCAACAAAAAATATAAAGAAATGCCTCAGTAAAAAAATCCGTGTATGTTTATCGGCCTGAAAATTGAAGGTGTTCGTGTGCGTCGGATGATAACAGCGTCACGCGCGTCTTTGGCTTACATTCAAAAAATCCGAGGAAAAGAAAAACAAAGAGAAGCATAATAAGATACTAATCACTGAACTGTTATTAGTTCCGAACACAACTCGGTCTATATAATCGCTGTCACCATCGTCATCCGACAACGTGTCAACTGAGTGCGTAAATTATGCGACGCGCGACGCGTCACTCGTGGCCTGGCGGAAAAGACGACGACGACGTCGATCAACTGAGCAGTTGAGTGTGTCGATCCTGGTTCACCCCGAGTATGGGAAAGTCGTGTGACACTGCCACTTTCCGAGTACTGCTGCTGTCGACGAAGAATGTGATCCGAACGTCACTGGCTGGAATCCGTATGATTTTCGCGGAGGAACTTTGAAATAGCCACGTCTGTGACGT
>CAJPEX010001658.1:41963-52451 GCA_905338405.1 Notodromas monacha
GTATGGGAAAGTCGTGTGACACTGCCACTTTCCGAGTACTGCTGCTGTCGACGAAGAATGTGATCCGAACGTCACTGGCTGGAATCCGTATGATTTTCGCGGAGGAACTTTGAAATAGCCACGTCTGTGACGTTTCTTCCTCTGAACGATTGGCTTCTTTTTTCGACGAAAAAAAAAAGAGGATTATTCCTTCTTTTAAAGCGGTGAGTTTGAATATTTTATATTCTTCATATACAGGACATTACAATATTTTGTATGGAATCTGGATTAAGCGGGCGATTTTTCGCGGAAAACAAATATTTCTGAGGTGAGCATTAATTCAAAACTGTTTAATCCCACTAAAAAATAAACATTTTCTTGACGTGATATTGATTATAGTTTTTTGTAAATCTGAATCGGCCACATGTTTCCAGAGGCGTTCACAAAAATTCTGCGATCTGTAGTTTATCGAAAATGTATTCCTCCGAATAAGTTTTCGATTCTCTAACAAAATATTTTTCTGGAAAGTATCATGCTTCTCTGTACGCGATCTACAATACAGTACATGAAAAGATGCCTTCAATATTTTCAAACGTCCCTAATATTTGATAATTTAAAATTGAGTTACGTGCGAGTATATTGAAGCTCGTGAACACCAACAATTTTCGACGATTTGTGTATTTCTCCAGGATCGTCAGGAACTTTCAAGGGCGAAATCGTTTGTGCTCTTTTTGATAAATGTATCATATCATATCTGACCAAGAGTCAAGGAAGTTTATGGAGAAAAAAAATGATAATCCGCACCACGAAAGCAAAACTCCATTCGCCAAAAAAAAGACAGATTGCTGATCAGTGACGAAGCAAAACAGCTCCATTCCCTGTCGCCAAGTTCATCACCTCCCAAAGACGCCGTTTCAGGATGTGAATAAGAGGAATGGAAAGAAAAGGTGGAAATATTTTTTATTTTATTTTGGATGCAGGAAGTTATTTTCACGTCACGACATCCCGAACGGGAAGAAAAAAAAACAGATGAAATTCAGAGATATTCATTCATTCCAAGAGCAGTGATGTTATCGACGAATTATTTGTTCCTCATCCGGTTCAACGCGCGCTTGCGATCATAAATCACCTCGGGCTAATCGTTCTCCATGTTCAAAGGCTCTTCCTTTTTTTTATTTTACAAACGTTATTTTCAGTATTGGGCTTCACGAAAGTTCCAAAACGTTGCTTTATACGGAAATTTCTAGCGCATGAACTGTATAGTCTACTAATAATGGATAAACAATGTCTTTTTCAACAAGGTTTGAATAAAAATGGCTGAAAGTACCAACACACAAAAGATTGACAATGAATGCAGAGTAATGAAGAATGGACAAAAAATATTTCTTCGCAATCTGTAATGGGAAAATGCTTTGCCTTGTTTTGAAAAAATTTCAGTTTTGAAGGAATATGATCTTGGCTGGCATATTTGGAGTCAAAACACCAAGACTTAAAAAACTGGAATTGCCAACCTTGCTGAAAAAATCAAGGGACTTCCTGAGAAATTTATGGGACTTTTTGACTTTTTTTTTTATTCAAAGGAGTTGAAAATTTTTGAAAATAGGAGAGGAATGAATTTATTCCTGCCATTGTGGACCACAGAGAAGGCATGATTTTTAATCTGGCACTTGACCACTTTTGAGTTGGGCACCACTGCTGTACTGTATTGTGTTCGATTCCCATACTTTGTCCATTTTGTTAGCACATTACTATTTTGTGAGCAGATGTCACTCGCAATCAGAGTTACATTTTTTTTATTTACTCTGCGTCATTCAGAATAAAATCTGCTTTCAGATTCGTTCCGTCTTAATCACTGCAATGATTGCGGAATGTGGACGATTGCTTATTTTCAGGTCGATTTAAAATAAAATGTGAAATCTCTTGTCAAGGTTCAAATGACTCTCGTGAATATACTACAAATGTCGATGCATCTGTATCCCAGTTTCGGATGGGATTTGAAACACTGAGGACTTACTGATTATTCCCCAACCCAGGAAATATTTTAACTGCTCATATTTTCATGATTTGCAGTGCGTGTCTTTCAAAAATTTTGTCTGAGTTATGCTAGAAAACGCTTAACTCCATCCAATACACGCTAACTCTACTTTAGCCAGCAGTAAGAACGTAATAATAATAATAAAAATCTACGTGTCCGCCCTAATCGACACTGAACTGAGGTATAGGATTCGTAAATCTCCATCGGAAGATTATTCTTCTTAGAAGTTGCGGTAGAACTCGAGAAATCTGTGATCTTCGAAAGTTACGATCACGCGGAACGAGGACCGCATTTCCGCTTGAAGGACTTTCCGGAAACTTCGTTTTGTGATTTTTCAAACTTCATCTTACACAATAATTCGAGTCAAAAATGAAAAGTCGTTGGCCACACGATGCAGAGAGAGAGGGAGAGAAAGAAGATAATTTTCCGGAAAGGTCAGCCAGTGGAAATGGATGAAACGTGTGGGAGGTTGAATGGGGGAAAATCAGATCGGGATCGTGACAGGTGTTGGAGGTCGCGGTCGTGGGCGAGCAACAGGGTGACGAAGCTTTCGGAGTCAATCGCCGAATTTTCGTTCATCTTTTTTCTGTCGTGGAAGAAAAACGCTTTTTTATTTTTTNGAAATGGATGAAACGTGTGGGAGGTTGAATGGGGGAAAATCAGATCGGGATCGTGACAGGTGTTGGAGGTCGCGGTCGTGGGCGAGCAACAGGGTGACGAAGCTTTCGGAGTCAATCGCCGAATTTTGGTTCATCTTTTTTCTGTCGTGGAAGAAAAACGCTTTTTTTATTTTTTCTCCTTTCGCAAGAATTCATCAATCAGACAGCATTAATCTTTCGTCTGGAATTGCTTGGCAGGAAAAAATAATTTATAAACCTTTGAAGGTAGAGCATTTTTTCTGAGGTAAACCTGGTGACTTGCACAAATTCAACGTGCAGTAATCGTTTTGGTTTTTTTTGCAGTGAATCCTGCTGTCTAAATATTTTTGAAAGATAGTGTAATTTCTGTATTTTTTTGTGAATGAGCCTGAGTTACTGTCTTTCCAGTTTTCCGAAGAAAAAAAACATCAAATATATAGTAGTCATTAAATAATCCTTAACAATATTTCAACAGCACCAAAAATGTGGTCATAAATTTTTTTGAAACTTCACTGAAGTGTGGAAATCAAGAAAATCACCCTTTCTACTACTTCGAGCGAGAAGAACCAACAAATAAAATTTCCATCGTGTGATCATTTCACTTTATGAGTTATTTATTTCTAATGAACCTGGAATATTACACACACGAAATTGTGTCCCACCGTCAAAACTTAAAATAAACCTTGCAGTATTTATGAATTCAGAAATTTTCTTGCTGCTCTTCATTGCTACCCCTTGGAGTGGATATTCACAACATTTTAGAAATTGATTTTTATTATTTTTAAATCTTGGAAAATATCAAACTCGAAGCGAGGTAAAAACTCTAAACCGATATTTTTGCGGCGACGAAAAAGTTACAGTCCCTTGTCAGATAGATAATCTTCGTCATGAGACCCACGGCTGTATGCGGTCTGCGAAAATTGGCGTGCCAAAAAATAAAAAGACGCACGAAAAACGCACGTACCCAAACACAAGTCTGTCTCCCTGAAAAATTCCTGCAATTACGGGAGACGGCATGAAGTGAGAAAATTAGCAAAACGTGTTTCTTCTTCGTCGGAAGACCTATCCGAAAATTGCGAGGTTGGGGGACGAAGGAGGCAAAGAAAAATCGGCTCATTCAAGCAGTTTGCGAATGACTGGAATGTTTTTGCGACACGAAAACCACCATGTGTGTGTGTGTGTGTGTGTGTGTGTGTGTGTGTGTGTGTGAGCTGTGTCGGGTGACTCTCGGGTCGCTTATTAAAAATAGCGCAGAAAAAGTTTTGCACCGGCTTTCTTCCCTCGTTGCCTCGGAAACGAGTGCAACTTTACTTTCAATGCCGAAACTTGGAAATTTCAGATGGCATTTTTTCCTTGACCGATATACAGTATGTGAAACGACCAAAATAGATTCTGGAGCCGGATATTCAAACCAAAGTTCCAATATTTACACGTATAAAGAAAGGAATAAGGCATTGAATCTGGGTTTTCTCTTTAGCTTTGATTTCGCAGTGATCGCTGGATTTTCGGCTACTTGAATATATTAACATATCGGATCCACATCCGATTTTTTTTAAATCTTGGCATTCGTTCGAACTTACGATGAAACCATTAATTTCGCCAATAAAGTCAAGTATCCTGAATAATTGAAGAAAAATACCCTTCGAAAAAATGCGTGGGTGTACTGAAAAAATAGCTGAAGGGAAAATACTGCTTGTTCTGTTTCTGTACTGAAAAGAACGACAATCGTGACAATTTTAGGATTGTAACCAGCAATTCCGACTATGTTGTGAGTTCGTGAACCCTAAATAATGATGAATCCAGCAGCATGAACTTAATAACGGGGGAAGTGAGTCTCATAAATGTCAGCGAGTCTAAATTATCATCGAAAATTGAAGCTTCGAACTTTTGTTCATCCTATCGGTCAAATTAGTGTGAAAATTAACAACCTTTGTTCCGAAAAATTGCGACGTAAATTTTAGGAAAAAAAATATCGGACCACATTTTTGCAGAATCAGAAACAAACTCGGGTTCATCACTCAAGCATTTTTGACAAAGAATTTTCAAATGCGTTCAGAGATGATATTTTCTCGCTCATTATTAATCTTCTTGCCTTTACCACGATCTGGGCTTTTTCTTGAATTCTTCAAATTTGCTCTAGTACTAGTTGATCGCTTTACAGATAAATTGCGAACAGGATTGAGAAACTTACAGAAATGCCCCAGAACGGTGCTTTATTTTCGGTGCCTACTCATTCGTCACTCATCAGCAGAAAACAACCTCGTTCGTCAATTACTGCATATACACATAAAAAATAAATGTGTGATACTTAATGATGCGGCTCGACATAGTTAATCATATCACCGAAAACACCACCCAGCTGTCACAGATTTCAGGGAATTTTCTACCATTAGCTGCATTCTCTTCTTTTTTTTGCTGAAAATCTGTTCAACGGTCGTAAACTGTGCGTGTTCATATTAAACACAGTAAGGTATCTCGAGTTCCTTTAAGACACAGGCTTCGGAGCGCACGCTTTGCTTAAACTGTCTTGCACTTCTTCTTCTTCTTCTGCTGTTTCTTTTTATTTTATAAAGCGAGGTTTATTAAACGCGAAAATCGAATAAAAGAAAATGGAAAAGAACTTCGAATCGTATTTTGATCAGTTCGTCTGTGAACCGATAGCGAGAAATTCGAGAGGGAACCGGAACGAGTGCAATTGCTTGATGAACCGAAGTTCGTGAGATAGTTGACCTGAAAGTACTTTACTGGCCATTAAAGCTAACAGTATTCAAGTCCTGTAGACCCTTAATACTTCCTTCTTTTCTTTAGTGTCTCAGTGTTCTGAAAACCTCCACGGTCCTCGGGAATAACTTAAATTCGTTACGGAGAGGTCCATTGTAAAAGAGGTGCGTTGCCTTGAGGCGAGACTGATTCCCCGATAATGCTCTTACTAAATTAGACCCGAAACAAAAGCAGGGGGAAAATCACACTTGTCACAACAAAAATATAAAGGGAGTTGTTTTTTTAAAGTGAAATGAAGGAGTGCATGAGTTCAAGGAAAAACAAAGAAGAGATACTCGGGTCCCATTCAACACCCTTCTAGGCGAGGGTCATAAAAATTTTTCTGCGGTTTCTTACTTGGGTCGCGAAACCTGACCTTTCGAGATGAGGTGAAAGAAATATGGTTTGGTATTGTGTGTTCTTTAAGAAAGTTGCTGAAACGTTATTCAACAGGCACTTTTGGGCCTTGTTAGAATTTTTTATGCGATTTTTGGGTATAAAAGTGAGTCCAGGAGAGAATTCAAGGTTCGTTTCCTGTTCAATGACCAAGAAACGCTCATGTATGCTCGAAATATCACAAAATTGTATTATACCAATAAGAAAACCCAATTTGCAGCGTTTTCTTCCAACAAAAATTCCACGAATTAAAAGGAAGATTTTTCACACGTCCGTGATTTCTTGTACAATTTTTAGCGCTGAAATTCTTGGAATTTTTCGTTTAGATTGACTTAGGGTGTATAAAAACATTGTCAATGTTTATATCCACAATTTTTTGAAAAAAATATTCGAGCTCTCGGAATCCAAAACACTCACAGACAAAAAAATTTAAATGGGGAATCATTATCTTTTCTGTTCAATGGATAATTGTGTTTTCTAATGGCACAGTTTCTCATTTGCAGCTGTATTAACTAAAAAAATAATTGGAAAGGGATAGTCGCATTTTTTTTACTTTTTTTATAAATAATCCAATAAATGTGTTGGAAGTGTATATACAAGACCGAACTATAATAAGAATAAAGGAATGGTATTCCACGTAAAACCGTGAGACGGTTATTCGTCTTTATTGCCCTACCATTCGTCCGCTTTGTCTTTATTTTGATTTTGCAGCAGCAAGAAAAATTGAGTTAACGGAGCAATCGTTACTGTTTCTCCATTCACGAGAAGCTCACCCAGTCCAAAAAGCAGCACGAAAAATACTTAAAATAAATAAAATAAAAATGAGGAAAGTCAAGAGTCATGATAAAGTGCGAGAGAAAAAAAAACAATAAAATAAAAAATTTTTCTCCCCAAGCCACTACTTCCCTTTACTGGCGCTTAGCGTAATGGCTCGGCTCCTGACGACCCGAGTTAACTGACGCCCTGGGTAGCCCAGTAATATTTCCAACACTCTTGCACAGTTGTTTAACCCATCCCCCTCACAGAGGAAACTACGTGCTCAACTCGTCCATGTCTGGATGGAGTCCCGAAATTTTTATTGTATTTCTTTTTTCCTCTAAATCTTCTTTTTTTTTTCTTCTTCCATACGGGCTTCTCGAGAGTTCAATTGACGTCCTGAGGTCAACTCAAAGGTTTCTTTCGCGACTGAGGTAATTTCTACGTGCGGCGGGGCGAAATATTTCCCCGGGGATAAGCTCTGGATAAATACCTGTGATTGATCCTTTCTGGTATATATAAAGCCACGCCCTTTGGAGAGACTTTCTTTGAGTCATATTTATAAGGTTGGAAAATCAGGCTTGAGTGATACGATTTTGTGTTTTTTTTTCAAGCAATTATATAGGGTTGGAATAGAACGATATTTTTCTGGATTTAATTTGCACGTTGCGTAGCCGTCAAAGCAACGGACAAATAGGGACGACCCGGTTTGTTATTTCCCTCCGGAAACACCCGCATATTTTTTTCCATTGCCCCAGCATTTCGTCCCGGCGAATGAACGGTAATAATCATTTTACATCCCAAACAATTGGCCCTCCCTCCCTCCCCTCCTAATAATCAGGTCACACAATGGCATATGAAAGTAGCTCATCTTTCTTGGGCCCACTCCATCATTTTCCATCTCGCTGCGAAAAAAAAAAAAGAAAGGAGAGGGAAAATGCCTGCTGAGCTCCTGTTGTACACGTAATCACCACCCTTTAGGGCAGTAGCAGCAGCAGCAGCCAGCTACTATTCCGCCGTTATTGAAAAAGGGAGGATACGGCTATACTTGGGGAAGAAAGGAGTCACACCCAATCCCTGAAGACATTTCTGCGGAGAAGCATGATGGGCGTGAAATGGCACAAATCTGCATTCTTAATCGCTTTAGAGGGTACCATTTGAGGACCGACCAGAACATTTTACCATCAGCACACCCAGCTTTGCTTTTTTTTTGTGTGTGTCAGGCACATTTTTTTTTTCTTGTGGGGAGAACCTGTTGAAGAATTTTGCTTGGAATTTATCTGTTCTCTTGAAAGTTTTTTTTTCTGTTCTTGATCTTGTCAGCCAATTATTTCCAGTGGTTTATGTTGAAATGTATGGGGCAAGTTATGATAGGGGCAAATTATGAGAGTGAGAAGTTTTTGCAGCATCAGTGACTCATACTCATATTATTTTATGACAGCAGGCACTTCCAACACTTCTGCAACAGAGTCAGGATTTTTTCTGCAGATAACTCCTTTCTAAGAACCATAATAGGTAATATTATGCAGGTGGACTCTCTCCCTACGATCTCGTCAATATCTTTGTCTACAAAATTTTATCTGTAAAATTATTTTTTCCGCATACAGGGTTCTTCCCCCATGTCATAATAGTGGTTCCCTAAAACAAAATTCTCTCTAGAAAATTTCATTTCTGGTCCCTTGCATTTTTTTGTAGACAGAGTTTCCATCTGCATTAAATAGGTCAGTAATGCTCAAGTCCAAAACATTTTCTTTTTACTATACCCAAAAAAGTTTGGCGAGAGCAAAAAAGCGCTCTCAAAGCTGAATTTCTTAATCTTAGGCCATATGATTAGCATGGAAGTCTTTTGGATAATAATTTTTCATCACTTGTCTTATCCAATGATTATTGAACTTGAGCCACTTGTCTGCTCATGAGCTGTTTTTCTTATCTTTGGCCAAACCAAAATGCACTGGCTTGCAAAAATATCCTCCTGATGGGAACCTACCCTTTGTCATCCAAGGATCAAATCAAGTAGCAATTTCTACTTCAAAAGCATGTTTGGTTGGCTTCAAGCAAGTGGTAATTTATACCACCAAAAGTGTATGGCATGTTTCACTTCAAATACCAGCTTTGAAAAAATTCAACCAATGCCAATTATAGTCATGTTGAACAAATCCACCTGAACTGGTGACACCCATGTGATCTAAATGAAATTGAGAGTATGGGACATTCTATTATGCAGCTCATCTAAGCTAAATCAACCCAAGAGGATGACCTCACTCATCCTAACCCAATGTAGACCTGATGAAATGTTATAAAAAATTCAAACCACAAATGCAAGATGCAAAGATAAATCACACACACGGGAGAAAGGAACCATATGTAATTTTAAAATGTACCTGATGTTAAATGGTCTTAGATATTCTAAATTCCGAACCATGACAGTTGTATTTTTTTAAATCAAATTGAGGCGACATCTGTGTGAAGGCGAATAGGATGATCCCATGGGGGACATTGGACGCTCAGGTTCTGAAGCGGCCTGCTTGAATGACGTCCGTTTTTTTTCTTAGAGAAATAAGTACTAAATTATTCTTGTGGTCCCCCAATGAATAGGGATCAGTTGTTTGGCACTGTTTCTAGGTGGAACCCAATTCAGACACCAGGTCAGGGTGATTGTAACTGGACACTGGAGCACGCAATCCTGTGGTTAGCCGCTGTATGTGGGGGGAACATGAGAAGAATGACGTGTTTTGTGACATGGTGCGTGTCAGGAGTTACGATTCTTTCTTCTCCTTCTCGTCTTTCCTCTCCCCCCCTGTGCACCCTATTTTTCTCTGGTTCGTGTCACTGGGAAGGCTAAAAAAAAAGAAGAGAGGCAAAAATAAAGATAACTTTATTGTGATGACACGAAACAATCGCCACTAGATCTGAACCATAATTGGACGCTGATTGATGACTCCTCTCAAAAACATTCTCCTCATTCTTTAGTCACTCTTAGTGCCCTGCGTTTGACCCACTCATCTTGGGATACAATTAAATCCAAAAATACTGTACCTAAATATATTTTTATCAGTGGTGTCTTTCTTCAAGGCGCATGTGAATTTATAAACAAATTAATACTGGTACTCAGGGAACAATACAGAAAAAATAAAAAAAATGTTGAGGCTCATTATTAAGCGAGAGAAAAGTAATACTTGTCTAGAACTGATAAACTGGAAATTGTCGACGGTGCAGTTGGAATGACAGAGTTGTCCCTTTTCCTAGAAACTCGTCTTGTATATTTTTCGATGATAGAATCAGGAAAATGTACTGGATTCAAATTTCGGTTGTGTCATTGAGTAAAATTGATCAACGAAACCGGATGATATTGTTGCTCACTGAAGCCGAAAGGTAAACTCGGGCCTTCGAGTCTGTGCCAACACAAATATTGATTGAAGGATAAATAATCAGTCCATTCAATTTTCTGTTGAACTTGAATTCAAAAAACTTTAGAAGTGGAAATGTCTGGAAAGTCATTGACTCGCATGACTCACTATATAGAATCAGGATATCGTTCTTTTTATATTTATCGTCAAGTAAAGTGCGGGTTAAACTCAGAGATTTAATGTAGACTAATGACGCATTAATCTGGTTTCTGAAAAATAGGTCATTTGTAATTTCCGTGTTTTAATGAGATCCATTAAACTGAGCACGCATTTTGAAGTAACGAAGATACTGTGAACTTGAGGGATATTTTCGGAATTTCTTGAACCTCAATGCATACATTTGACATTCTGAGTTTTTAAAACAAGCTTAAGAAAGACTTACAAGTATTGGAATTCAATGAAGAGACTCTTTCTGAAATCATAAAGGATCAAGATAAACTGTTGGCCTTATATGATTTATCATCAAGGATTCTCTCTAATTTGTTCATTCAACTAAACCTCATACAGAAACAAGCTG
>CAJPEX010001659.1:0-16522 GCA_905338405.1 Notodromas monacha
ACGTTTCATTATGTAGGAGGTTTAAAAAACCGAAAACATCGAAGTCATGATGATACGGGTAAATCTGATACGTTTTCAATTTCTCCGTCGTACAAGTTGCAGGAAAAGTGGGCCACAATTAAGTGATTGAAAGTGAAGTTAAAAACTGTTGTCGATCTGTGGCTACCAAAGTTGAAGGAACCCCTGGGCCGATTTTAATGATAGTTCAAGGTTATTCTGAATACTAAATAAATTATTTTTAAAATTTAGGAGAAGTCTGGATCAAGTTGAGCGGATTTGAGCTTGAGGCTGTTCGGCTTATGTACTTAATTCAAACTCTTGATCAGAGTTTTCGTAAGCATTCCTCAGATGGTGCTGATCTCTTCAGAAAAAATAAGACTGAGCTAGTGCTGATGCATTTTGCAATCAAGCTATAAAAAAAATTATAAAACGGGAAAATGAAACAAGCGTGTGGATCCTAATCGATATTTTCCTCAAGAAACTTATAAACGAAAATTAACGCTTGGTCCTGATAAATTAAGCTGTCCGCCACACTCATCTTGTTCCACGGCATAAAAATGCATCATCCTCAAATGGTTTAAACAAAAAGTAGAAGGAATTCCACACGAGGGCGAATCTCGGCGGGTGATGAAATTGCTGACGGGTTTCAAAGTTAATTACCAAGCCACGCAAAAAAAAAAAAAAAAGATTCACAAGCCAGTATAATTTGTCATCAAACAAAAGCAAGAAGAAAAAAGGTTACTTCATCGGCGCAACGTTTGTGAAAGCAATCGACAAAACTAGCGGCTCGGAAGCAAGCGCGTGTCTACAATACAAAATTTCCGCACACATGCAATGAAGCAATTAACCCTGTCAACAGTTGAAAAAAAAAAAACCTGAAGTACGGCATTGCGCACGACGAGAGGGGAAAAACAGGAGGAAGAAGCTTTCAACTTAACAATAAACTTCCCGTCTGCAAGCTATAAAAAAATGTTCACACAAAGATCGCCAAGTCATCCACATCGCATTTAAACTTCGATGGGCAATTTCGTTTCGACACTCTTCTTCGTTCAAAAAGCACGTCGACGTTTTAAAAAGCATGTCTTGTGCTGCCAGTCTTCATAAACTCGCTGGGGGTAGTTCGTAAGTTCTGCAAGTCCTTCGTTTTCCCTTTCTGAAGCCACAATGGATGCTTCCAGGCATAAATTTTCCCAAGTGCAGTACTTTATTCGATGATTTCCTCCCAGGTTTTCCAATTTCCATCCAACGAATATTTATGAAATTTCTTTTAAAAAATAAAAATAATTCGGACATGTCATCTATTTGCGATGTAGTCTTTTATTCCATTGCACCTTGGATCGAGGCTGCAAACTTACAAATAGAGCTTCAAATTCAGCAGCAAAATTTCTACAACTGTTTACTCTAGGATGAAAAATCATTAGAATCCTGATTTGTATTTGAAATGTTTGAGATGAAGATCCGAAGCATGGACAGAATCAACTCATTTTTGAGAATACAGTGCGAAATTCTTGGATCTTGTTACGACGAATCTTTTTTCGGAAATCTTTTTAGGTCACTTTAATACAGTATAAGCATAGCCACAATGTTATTGTGTCGATTTCGTTAAAATGATTATTTTTTCAATCACGAAGGCTTTTTCGCGAACAAGGTTTTCTTCATAGACATGCGTCTCACATTCCCGAGCCCTTCAGATGGACATAATTACCGAGTAATTAGAGTAATTATTCAGTTATTTCCTCGCCCCTGCTCCGATGATTTTTGCTCAGCCACGTTGAATCGTAAAGACAAATTTATTGAAGCACTTTGTTAATTTAAAAAAATTTGTACATAATCAATATTTGCGCGCTCACCGATATCTTCACACTTCCGAATCGTTACTGAATTGAATAAATGACGGAAGGTATTCTCAAGAACGATATCCGAGATGCTTGAACCATGCTCCAAAAAATGCAATGTGCATGGATATGGGATTTTTTGGCTCTCGTCGAGATTCAGAACGGGAAGGTCAACCAACATTTTGAAATCTTAAGCAAGACGGGTTGCAACTCGAGGAAATCTGTAGTGCAGACGAAGTTATGGCTTCAAGTCTTGGTCACATTCAAATTTCTTTGAATATTTCTCACGCTGAAGCTTTGTACATTTACCAAAAGGACTTATTTCGAGGTGCTGAAGAACCTTTCGAACGATTTAATACAATTCCATCAGTGAACCATATATAATTCTGAATTAATTAGAAGAATGACCTACCCATTCGAGCAAAATAACAGCTAACGAAACGCTTCCCGGAAAAACCTAATAATCTAATCGCAAGGTTCTTGAGAACTTGAATGAATTGTTTCATCTTCGACTTACAGACCAATGCGGAAAATAAAACGATCCAGCCCGAAAATAAAATGTTTCACTCCGAACTTCTTCGCCGGCCAGCTTAAAAATCAGAAGAAAAACCTCATAATTTTTCTTCCCTCGCCTAAAAAAAAAAATTGAGATGGATGTAATCGACTCACGCGTAGCAATCAGAAGCTTTCAACGTATCTACGCATAAGCTCGAATCTACGCAGAGGGTAAAAGTGCTCCTGTCGTGACAACATAGTTTCCCTTCTCTCTTGTGCCCGGCGACAAGAAGAAAAGCTCCATTTCCGGCCGTGGGCATGACACGACGTAAGAACTTACTTTTACTCCACCTTCAGGCTTTATCTTCGTCGCAAAAACATTTCAGAAATTATTGATGAGCTTCGAGGGACGCGAGAACGTCACGAAGACATTTTTTGCAGATTTCATCCATCGTCAACTCGTTTCCGGACTCCTTCCGCAGATCCGGAATGCACTTCAGGAAGATGACGAAAGTCGTTCGAAACAAAAGTGGGACCTCGAGATGCGGACATACTTGGTGCATGGACCTTGTCCCTAAGTTGGAACATACGCATCTCGGACCTCGTTTTCCCAGCATAGACTTCAATGGGAATATTTTTAATAGGTTCGCCTTTGTATTAATAGATGAGAAAAAGTCTCCCCAAAAATTGACTAAAATAATTTTTCTAAACTTCATGATACAGAAAATGAGTGCACGGGAGAAAACCACTCAGGATCTGATCTTTTGGCATCAGAAGAAGCTCAAGAAGCAAAGAATAAGAACAAATCTTGGTTTACTGAGCACAAATGATGGAAAAAACCGAAATGAGGCGCATGAAATTAGCCTGTTTTTGATTATGAATTAGGGTGATTTTATAATAAAATTTATTTTTAGCATTTGTGAATGAAAAACAGCTCAATGTCTTCAAATATACGAAAATTAGAAAAAATTTCAAATTCTTCCAGATGTTTTGGAAACTGTCGGGATGTTGTGGGCAGATTTTTTCCGGTTTTACGTGTTCCTCGGTCGAATCGTCGGTATGTCGGGGTGATCGTATTTCGGGGTCTCACTGTATTTACATAGTACTCACTTTCAATGTTTTAACTGCTTGTACGTATGAAAGCCTCGATGATGGAAACTATATAATGCTCGCCGTCGAAGTCATTCATCAGGAAACACGTACAAAAGAATGACGCAAGAACCTTGTTCCAATCATCCGAAACATTCAAACACAGACGGAGGTCGTAAATTTCGGCCCGCTGTCAACACCTGGCCAACCCCAACGATTCAATCAAAACTCAAACTCATTACCAACCATCTTATCTTCATCTCACAAATCGCCCACCAGGTAAATCAGCGGGGCTAGGAAACATTGCATCACTCAGCGCTTTTGACAAGATTTTTATCAACGGGGGTGGGAGAGCATAAAAAAGGAGTCATAATGATATTTAGGTTAAGATGGGGGGGGGGGGGGTTTCAGTTATTCACCTGCTGAGCAGCGGTTTTTCAACGGCTCGCCGACGTTATGCCATCAATCTCCAGGGACTTCCAGCTGAGCAGAATTTCCAGCAGGAGCTCGGAGCTGGAGTCATCTGACGTAATCCTGAATGCATCTCTCACGGTATTGCGCGGGTTCACAAACCCATCCCGCTGCAGTGCAGACTAAGTTTTTTTTTCGCCTCTTCAGCGTGGTTATTTCTTTTTCTCCTTCAGTATAGGGTAGGTACACAGGAATGTCCCACTTATACAGTATACCAAATTTATTCAAATGTACGACGCATTCTCGCTTTTTTTTCGTTTCAATCCTGTCGCGTCCTATTTCCGCGATGGCGTCTTACATTTGATGGTAACTGAATTTTAATGCGTATGGCCGACACATATGAAGTGAGTTGAAAATTCAGAAGCAAAATTTCTTGAGATAATTCGAGTCACCAGGCAGAATATTTAGAGTCGTCGTACATTATGGAGGATATTGTGAGAGGACCCGAAGCACGACAACAGCCTCATTTCCATCTCTCATCAAGAGTTATTTATTTTTTCTTTTCAAAATCCAGTATATAGAAATGTCTCACTTATACAGTATTACAAATTTATTCAAATATTCGACTAATTTGTATTTATATTATTTTAATTTGATTACTTTTGCGTTCTATTTCAACGACGGCGTCTTACATTCGATGCGGCCTTTATTTGAATGCTTATCGCCAACATACAAAATTAAATTACCGTAGTTGAAATTCAACAGCAGGATTCCTTGAATTAATTCAAGTTCGCGGGCAAAATTATTAGATTCCTCATGTATTTTGGATATTTTTGAGGATACTGCTCCATGGGGATCCGAAGCACGAGGATATTTAACAGACATTTCATTTTGAATAATAGGAAACGCTTGGAAATCTTTTCAATGAATCCTTGTTAAATTTCAAAAAGTATTATTCGAGTCGAAATACAGTACAGGAAATATTTTCTTACACGAATGTTTCTCGGAGCTCAACTGGCTTTTTCGTCAAGAAATAGTACTGCACAATATTGATGAAATTGCGTCTTATATTCGCAGGCGAAACTTTTTTCGTTCTTCACGCACAAAATATTGGCACTTATTTTAATCGATGGCGTATTATATATGAGAGAATCCGGCCTGTAAGGAAGCGAATAGAATACCTATATGAAAAGAACTCATATGCAGCGAAAGTTATTGCATCTTACCAAGATGAGAGGGAAGTCGGCCACTTTTTATGCGCATTATCTTGTCAGATATCGTGACATCTTCGATATCTTCATGCGCATAGGCGAATAAAGAGATCCGATCTTCTCTTGGGAAGGCTATTCAGCACCGATTGCATCGGAATGGAGGAAATGGTTCCAAAAGAAAAAACCGTTTAATCATTCCGTTTTGAAACTTCGGACGTGATGCCTCAATTTTGCAAGTAATGAAAAGTTTTTACACGTACAGTACGTTACCTGTAACTTAAATTACAGTACTGTATTTAGACTGCAGTGAAACGCATTGTAAGTTTTTTTATTTGCTAAAAAAAATACGAAGACTGTATTGTTACATTTGTCCGCCAGAAAAAGACGACCTGGAAAGAAGGATATAAAACTACTGTACGACACACTTCACATGAACATCCAGTTTAATGATCGCACTTTATCAAGCATAAACTTGGCTAAGTAATTGTGCTAAATCAATTCCTCTTTCCAATTTATGCAGCGAAATTAAATTGGATCTCGAGAAAAAAAGGACATTCACCAGCTGGAGACCTTCAGCTCGAAAAGTGGTGTAATGAAACTTTGCAATTAAGATATTGTGAACCGTTTTCTCTGTTTATAGATTCTTCCTGCGTGATTTCATTTGGCTGAATTATTATTAGTCGAAAGAAACTCGCCATGATTCTTCCAAGAAGGAAGTTTGGGATCAATTATTATAATATTCATGTTTTTTTTAATTACAGAGCAATAATCGGACGATTCCGATTTCAGAGACCGCGCATCGTAGATTTTCTGCGTGAAGTTTTTCCGCCCTCAGTTTAGGTCTTCAATCACAAAGGAAAATTAATCAATTACTGTATAAATAATGACGCAAGAAATCTTGGGTGGTATTTTCTAGAAACCATATGGCGGGCCCAGCAGAATTGAACTATAGCCTTCATTCAGAATTCGTTATCTTCACGTGAAGCCAGCCGATGTAGACCAGCGAACTAGGCCTATTAAAACGGCGGTGTGTTATCAGATAATGGCACCTTGATTGATAGTTTTTTTTTCCTTCATGCCCCGCACAGCAAAGCACAATGCGATTTCTCCGGCTTTGTTTTTTTATTTTTGGAAAACTACACCTTTACAGCAAATAAAGGGAGAAAACTTTTTGGGAAGGTATCGACTCAAAATAGCATTTTGCTGTGCGGTTCAGTAATAGCCGGCTTGATCTCGAGCGATTTTTATGGAGTTATTGAACCCAGCGAGCAAGTAGGCCGATCGCGTGTGTATCCCGCTCCTCGTCCGAGCTTTAAGACTTAAGCCAGCACAGCTTCAATGAAACTACAGTACACAATAGGTATACTGTACTTTCTCGGACACAGAAGCTCTCTTAGCAGAACGATTCCCAGAAAGAAAGAAAAAGGCAGTTTATTTCATTATTTCATTAACTTGAGGAAATTTCTAATAGGGCTCACTTCTTATTTCATCCGAAAAACGAAAGAAACTCGCCGTGATCCTTTCAAGAATGAACTGTGGGATTATTCATCAATGATCAATTTTCTTGAAAACATTGCAATAATCGGACGATTTCGATTTCGGATTAATGTCAAGAGATCTCCAGGGTTCACTTCTCATTTTATCCGAAAAAACAAAAGAAACTCGCCGTGATACTTCGAAGAATGAACTGTGTGATTATTTATCAATAATCCATTTTCATGAAAACATTGCAATATTCGGACTATTTCGGTTTCGGATTAATGTCAAGAGATCTCCAGGGTTCACTTATTATTTTACCCGAAAAAAAAACGAAAGAAACTCGCCGTGTTTCCTTCAAGAATGAACTAAATGATTATTTATCATTAATCAATTTTCGTGGAAACGTTACAATAATTGGACGATTCAGATTACGAATCAATGTCCAGAGATTTCTAGGGCTCACTTCTTATTTTATCCACACAAAAATCATCAAAAATTCTTCTAGAATTGTCTTTCCTGACACAGATGACCTCTCTCAACAACGATCTTGTTCAAACGATTTTCTCCGTGCGAAAAATTTGTTCATACAGGCGGACGAAATTCTCTCTTCGACGAATTTTTTGCTCGACCCTTGAATTCATTCGGAAAGATTCTCTCGACAAAATGCGGAATTCTAACTGCAACAATTGTTTTTCTGGTCCCTTGAATTTCGTTGTAGAGGGCCTATAACATGATGAGAGAACAATATACAGGGCAAAAAAAAGCGGTATGCAGAGAAAATCTTTGTAGTCAAAACGGTTGTGGAGAGATTTCCCCTACACTGAATGAATGACCGAAACCATTCTCAATGACAATGTCCCAGATCCTTAAAACCGTGTTTCGATGAATGCAACGTGTATAAGGATGTGATTTTGGCCCTCGTGATTCACAGTGTGAAGGTTCGCCCAAATTATGAATGCATCAGCAAGACGGGTTGCAATTAACTAGAGGAAAACTTTAGTAAACACAGGAGACGGAGTTAGTTTCTAGTCTTGGTCAAATCAAAAATTGCTTGAAGGCTTCTGACGCTGAAATTCCGTTCTTGACTGAAAAAAACTCATTTCGAAATACTGACAACCCTTTTGGACGATCTCACACTGTTATATCAGTGAACCGTTTCGAATTCTTAATTATTCAGAAAAAGGTGTGGACTCTCTCAATTAACGACGATCATTTCAACGAATATTTTCTCGATGTAAAGATTTCTTTGTTAGGTCCCATTGGGTTTTCTCCCCATGTTTTCGGGGTTCTCTGCAACGAACTTATTTCTGGTTCCCTGAAGTTCGTTGTAGAGGGAGTCTTTCTATATTTTTCCTCGCTTCAAGGATTGGAAACGAAGCAAGGGAGGACAATTTTCGAAAAAAATGTATTTCCGGTGTAAGTGCGTGGAACTGCGACAGAAAGGCTGAATTCTGCCTCCATTGGAATAATTTTCTTCACCATCAAAACAAAAATTCGCAAAACATATTTTAAAAAACACAGATAACACAAGCCTGTGATTTAATCCTGAACAAAGCAGACGTTTTGTTGTCTAACCGCTGTCGAGTCATGTAGAGGTCGCGCGAAAACGGCCCTTTGCATGAACACCTCCAACTCTTCGAAGAAGAAAACACGTTGAAATTTTGTTCTTCTAGTATTTTTGATTCAAATACGCGTACTAGACATACCAATGAACGGAAAATCATCAGCTCCCGCATACCACGGAAGAAAATTCAATGATCGATTTAATCATTTAATTTTCTTCAATTTTTATTTCAGCAGCGACTGATTGAAACCCTTGAGAATATAATGAAAAATATTGAAAGACGGTGTCCTGTTTTCTGTTCCACACCATACAAATAAATACGAAATTCTGTCACGGTTTTCCGGACGCATTCGAGAAACTTCGCTAGAAACATGTGAACAGTTTTTTTTTTTCATCGCGGGAATTCGTTTCCGAGAAAGAAGTTCTTTCTGGCGCAAACTTCAGCAACTTACACTCTCAAATAATTTAAAAACAAATCTTGGGGCAGCGTTGCGATCACTTTGTTTTTTTGTTAATTAGTTATATAAGTCACAAGTATTGCCATGGATTATCATGATGAAATGATGTCAACAGGAAGCGAATGCTTTAATCCTATCCTAACAGACGGATTTTTTCATCAGTTTTTTCGAGACCAGGAAATGGACGCATCACTTTTCGAATGAATTTACGTCTGGAATGTCACACGATCATGTTTCCGAGCTGTTATATTCGACCAGTAAATCAATTTAAAAATAACGATTTCTCCGTCTTTGAAAAATTTTAAATAAATTTGGTTTGAACCCGAGGACAGTGAACCATAAACACGCTCTGGTCAAACACGGATAATTTGAAACAAAATAAATTATTTTTTTTTCGGTAATGAAACGAGATCACAAAACATTTCGTTCATTAGCGTAGCTGCACGACAAACGGCTATGAATTTCATCTGCACGCGTTCCCAAGCTGGTTTCATCTTCCAGTGCATCGACTTTATTTATTTCTAAAAACAATTTTCCGCTGGGTATTAAACAAAAATACCTTGGCATGTCCCCGAATAAAAGGTTTGAATTACCAGCACGTTTCGGTTGTATCGTTGCATCGGCTTTCAGCAACAAGCCCGGAGCAATCGCGTGGAAAAAACGCGACCGCAACGCGACTCTCGTTCCAGCAGCTCACACACGACGCCTCGGCACAGCAATTACCGCCGCCGCCGCCACGCTCGGAAGAGGCGGATGCCCAGACAATAAAACAGACGTCCCGAACCACAAGCAAAGACAAAACAAAAAAAAGCGCGAAATTCCGACTCCGATAGAAGAGGAAATGAAGTGTAAGTGGGTATTCCTTCAGCCGGGCGAAGTATACTGACCTTGCCGAGAAAAACAAGCGAAGAAGAGGATGGACCTTCTTTCGCCAAGAATATTAACATGCATTTCATGCTTGGATTCAATTCTTCTTCCGCTGCATGGGATTTTACTGTACTGTACTTGTACATGCCGAGGAATAGAAAGGCCCTGAAGAAAATCTAGCATTGCCTTCTTCATAACGACGAGATAAATCGTAAGGTCCAACATTTTGTTACGGATTCTATGGACTTCGCATCGCCACAATAAAGGCAATTATATTCCTCTGTTCAACCATTTTTAGAAAGTGCATTAATACTTTCATGCAGGCTATCAGAGTGTACAGTTAAATATTAGCAAGCTTATGTGCGCAAAAATATCTAAGAAAAACTTGAAATAAACAAATGTTGACTAAGTTGAAGCTCTAAAAAAAAAACTATTCCTCCCCACAAAGAATAAGGCATAAGAAAACCTATTATTCACATACTTTGCTGCAGTTTAATTCGTATCGAGAAATTCAACTTGACTTGAGCTCTTCATTCACATAAATACCTATTGGTTACAAATGTAGAATTTTCATCAATTTTCAGCGAGACTAGCTTGAAATCAATAAGTAAGAACCTTGAAAATGTCGATTCGGCACAAACAGCGCAGTTGTTTTCAATGCATCAGTCCTGAAATCCCCTCCTGAAATTCTCTTAACTTTTGCCAATTTATTTTCAGCAGGGTAAAAAATGATTTATATTAAATCGTGTTTTCCGTTTCCGTATCCCATTAATGTGGAGATCTATAGTCGATCATTGGTTTTATTCGGATTATAATATTTCTCACCTTATCTTGCATGTGAGTTCTGTTTCCCTCTATAAGCGAACATAAATTCTCTATTAAACATTTTCCAGAGTGCTGCTACGTGTTTTTGAATTCCTGGTTCATTCACCAATTTCCAGAGTCCTTGACGCGTGAGAAAATTTCACACGCAAATTTGAGGGAATTTCAAAATATTCTCAGACTGATGGAAATCACACGCGTCAGGAGCTCGAAGACATGCACAAATTTGTGCTTTTACTACTTCAGAACACAAAGCTTGATAGAATTGGACTAGCGACGAAGCTTTTGGTCAACTTTTTAAGAGCCGCTATCAGCAATGACCAATCTGAATATAAGAGAAGAATACAAAACCGCTCAGTCCAAAAAATAATGGCTGTAGTTGTGAACGGCCGAATCTCCCAAAGAAAAGCTCCAGCTTTCGAGGACGAGTTAATGGCTTAATTAATCCTATTGTTCCCGTTTCTAATCCATTCCTGAAGGGGTTGAGTGACTTCAAGAAAACCAGACGAATCCGTGAAATCCTCAACTGAAGGATTGACCGCACGGGCATTTAAACCACGACGTTAATTAAGTCAATCCTTGAATAAAGTTGCGTAAGGAAATTGAAAACTTGCGTTAGAAATATTGTCGCGGAATCTTTGGGAATTAAGTGTTCGATCAGACGTTGAAAGTCACTCATTTGCGAGTGGATTTCCACGCCTCAAAGGTGGAACAATGACACGATATCCTCAAGGTGTTTCGGATGATCGACCACCAAATCCTTGTTCGATTTCCCCGAATGTCATGATTCGCCATTCAGGACTACACGAAAAATCTACTAAAAAAGGAATTATTTCTGATGATCAATTTTCGTCCCTGCTGGTCACGATGAAACGTGCCTTTCCTTCCAATACTCGACAAGCAAAAGACGGAAACCAAACAAAAAAAGTATGAAAGAAACACCAAATGCCGACCACGGAAAGGATCCAATACTTCGTACCATTCTTTTTATCGTAGACCTCTCATTTCAAAACTGAAATACAGCACCATTTTCGTCTCAGAACTACAGTACTTTTAGAAGCCTTGTGCTTAGGCTTCAAAATGGTGTAAAAATGTTGCAATCGGTCCAGATTTAAAGCCTCAAAATTCCTTTACGGTAATTTTCCTCGCATAGCATACGGAAACGAAAAATTTATTAAAAAATAAATTAAACTTTAGGAAAGCTTTTTCCCGATATTCTTTCCGAAATAAATAGACTTCGCTGCGAAATTTGACGATCCAAGTAAATTGTTTTCAGGAATTATAGCGGCAGGATTAATCGCCGAATACAGGCGCATCTTACCTCATAGCCTTACAGAAGCACTATAGTCAATTACGTGGTCACCCAAAGCCCAAAAGAGGGCATATAAAATTTCAGACGAGTCGAAATGTCCTCACTTATCATCGTAATCATTTCGTAATAAATACATTGCCGAAACCAAGCAGAGAAGAGTATAAAAATAATAAAGGGAGAGGCAGAATCCTGGTGATGCAACATCGCGCTGAGAAGCACGTTTCGGTGACCCAATGCGAGCGATGAAATCTAAGATCACACTCTTGTGGCGCTCATTAACCCAGCTATTCATGGAAATGCACGACCACGATATATACTCTTGAAAAAATGTTCTCGTCACATACCTTTCCTAATCGAAATAAAAGCAAACAAGATTTTTTTGTCTATGCTGAGATTGGCTCAGAGGCGGAAGAAGTATAAATAATCGCGAGGTGAGAAGTTTTGCAAGACTGACCATGGATTAAAAAAAAAATTCAGAAATATTTTCACAATGCCTTAGTTCCAATTAAACATTATATTTTATGCATCACTCATAACTAAATATGTGATTAAGTTATCATGTGAAGTACGGACGAGCCTTTACCACATTCAAACAGATAAAATTCGATGGCCTTTTTTTTCCTGTCATTCAAAATTTTGTTACACAAATATCATTAAAACGGATTGAAGCATGGGTTTTGAAATTCAACTTCAAAGTTCAAAGGTTCGTCAGAAAATAAATGCGCTACTCGTTACCATCATTCAAGGCTGAGCAGAGCAGTGATACAGGAAGCAATGATAAGGAAGCATTCAAAACAAAACAAAAACTTGTGAACGTTTAAAAAAAATACAAGTAGCTGAAAACCATTTTACAAAAAATCACGATATAGAGAGGGAAGTCTTAAAGAAACCCACCCAGGCAGATAAATGCGTCGACTCTCAAAAGACAGGCAATAATTTAGAGCTAGTTATCGCGATCATTGAACACTTCAGGCTTCGCCCTCAAGTTCAAAACTTGTACAAAACAAAGGTAACACGATCTTATCCAGTATTTTTGTTCCGTGTTTCTCGCAAACGTGACTGAAATACTCTTACATGCCAACGCAGGGAGCAACAAGCGGAGAAAACACATTTATTTCCAACAACATCATGAAATGTGTCATTCGACTTTTTTTTTCGACCCGAAGAAAAAAATGGAGGTTTTCAAAATGTTCCGGGTTCGATCAAAATTTTAAAATACTGAAAACTTTCAATTTTCTTTGTCTGAATTTCGGCATTGAATCCCCGAGCGTCACAATTGTTTTCAACGGAAAAATCTGCACCAATAGGAAAGAAAAGCGTAACTTCGGGTGCATTTTCAAATATTGTACAGTATACGAGCATAATGTAGATAAAGAATATTTGCGAAAAGAATCCATGAAGTAATTCGAGACCTTGGCACTTGATAATTAATAATTACTCCTCGGCACGAACCACTTACAGCATCATACTGTACGGTACTTCATTTAAAATTAATCGAGGCACAGAAATATAGAACTATTTTTTTTCTCCTGAAAATGATTGGTTTCATTTGCGCTGGAAAATATCAAGGACATTCCATTAAATCCTCTTACGTTCGGCTTCAAGTCATTACGATTGCGTTAAGTGATCGCATCAACCTCATTAGGAAGAACATAAACCAGCTTCAGATCAGGTATTTTTGAGAATAAATACGAACCACTCGCAGAAAGCTTTCGGGAAGCAATTTAGGGCGTTTGTACTTCGATCAATCCCAAATCCTGTACCGGAGTACTCAATTTTCTTTTTTTTTCAATGCTATTTAAGGAATTGTGAACCCTTGTTTGAAGCAATCAACGTCACCCGATGAGAAGCAGATAAGTGGTACCAATTAACGCGCCTACACGACAAGTGTCCAAAGAAAATCGTGATTCCCCGAATATTTGAGGTGAAAAGGTTCCTGGGACATTTCTCTAGTTAATCGGCAATTTTGGGAGAAAGATGCCAGAGATGATTCATTTCTATTTGCAGAATAAAGATTTGATCATTTGAATGACTCATAAGGTTTTTTATGGGAATTTCAAGCATACGAAAAGGCAGTTAATCGACCTCTGAACCCCCCCCCCCCCAAAAGCAAAGAAAAATTACGNCCCCCCCCCCCCCCCCCCCCCCCCCCCCCCCCAAAAAAAACGAGGTTAGAATTGCGATGAAAAGACGCGATTAGTTTTCCGCGGAGCTGAAACTCGACGAATTCAACATGGATTTTTTTCCCATTGACATTCTCGAGTTCATTCACGACTATTTTTCCATCGTCGAACGAACGCAGATTTTAATGTTTAAAGATCCAAAAGTACTTCACTGTGCTTTCTCGCGGTGGAGTGCTAGGTAAAATTATACGTGCTCTGAATTTGGATTGGTACTGCATTTTCAGAATTCCCCGCGGGTTTCGACGAAACCTTGAAAATCTGACGTACACGACTCGGATTTTAATTTGACAAGGATTTTTGGGGGAAATGCCCTTCAAATTTTGACCAATTTTGTTTCAAAGATTTTCTGGTTTTACAAACTGATCAAAAAATATAGTTCAAAAAAACCATGATGCATTGTTCCACCTAAGGATGATAGAGTGGTAATCAGCCGAAGATTCGCTTTGTTCTGTCCACTTGAGCATATTCGCCACCTGTTTCCGATTCTTCGCGAATTGAACAAATATTTTAGGAGAATACATTATTCCATTTTAAAAGTCAATGAATCGAGATACCCGGGTTTGCTATCGTACGGAAAAGGCTTTATCATTCCAGTCGTGATTCTGATACACACCACGTTCTCGGTTCAAGGGTAAAATAAAGTAAATAGAAACCACGTGCTAGCTAAGGTAGTAACGTGTGCACTGAGTTGAGAGGCTTTTGTTCAGCTATAAGAAGAAGACTGTTCCTTGTTAATCCTTACTACCTGCGCAGAAAATTGATTTCGTGGACTGCTTGAGAAGAAAGAGAAACAAAACGAAAAAATAAGGCATGGATCTGATCTCAGAAATTCGATGCCATATTTCTAGTTGACAAGCGACTTTTCTCAATGTGGAGCATAATTAACGCCGCCGTCGATTGACGCAGAATCCAGGAAATAAGTCTCACCGTACTCCAGAATTTAATTAAAATTGGAACATACTGCTGAAAAAATAAAATGTACACTGTAATCTATTTAATTTTCCAAGAAACACGCATTGAACGCCAAAGGGAATCCCGCGAATGACTCGGCATGAATGAGAAGCGAGAACTAGAGGGAGCATATGGCTCAAATTGTAAAAAGTTAAAATCAATATCGCTAGGGTAATGGCATCAACCATCTATAGCCATGACCACTAGTAAACTTATACGTACTTTTTACTGTGCTGCTCATGGACTAGCGGCAAAGCGCTTTCGCTTGAGAACGAACGCAACATGAGAAGAGTTGGTGGAGGCTCAATTAGTCGCATACGGTATACGGGAAAAAACATTTTCTTTTCGATGATTTAAAAGAAAGCTTACCTTACTTTAAAATAGAGTTAAAAAGATGGTGGGCACGTGAGCAGAAATTCTTCGGTCAGCTCAGCCGAGTCAGAAAAATCTTTCATTTCATCTTGAAACTCATCAGAAAATGTAGGTTCATAAATAACTGTAAAAACAAAAGCTCGATAATTGCATTATTGAATACGACTTCATAACGGAGTCGTATTTTTGGTTGAGCGATATGAACCAGATTTATTTTATTTTTAACGTGGCGCATAATTTTTACCCTCCCAGATTGATGTGGCATTATGAAAATAATCATTTGTTTTCTGGTCAATTGAAAAATATTGTGGATGATTCGGACAACATGTGGAGCGAGAAAAATTTTTTTTAAAGATCTCTCAAAACAAGCTCAATCATATTTTTCGACCAAATACTGCATCATTTTTTCAATAGCCAATTGATTAAGGTAAATATCAAAAGAACGAATCTATTTTCAGCATCTCGAAGGCATTTTCTGGATGAAGGAATCGAGAAATAATCTCAAAGAAGGATTTCATTGCTTTGTTTCTCTCATCAGTTTTCGCAATGCAGAGGAAAAATGCACATGATTGGTAATTGACAAAGCCCTTACCCGAAACATCACACACAAAAAATACTTTCATTGCTTAGGGTGTTATGAATTAGAGATGGATTTCTTCTTCAGTGATAAGCATAATTGACGCCATTTTCGCGCCAAGAGAACAACAATCGCACTTTCGGGAATCAATTTAAATCTCGTCAGATAAAATTTAAAAGAAACATTTTAGAGACGTTCTCAGAACGTACTGCACAAGAAAAAACCGAAAACTACTCAGAACGTTTAATACAGGTATTGCAAGATTTATTTGTAATTTCGGTATCTTATCTAAAGAATGTTTTCATTACAGTATTTATTTTTTTCATCTGTGCTCAATTTTAGCAACGCAGAAGATGAGATAAATATGATCGGTGATTGACAGTGACAATAGCCAGTCATCCGAACCATACACACACACAAAACACCTTCAATGCTTGAGATTTGAAGAAAAATGTATTCCTCAGTTGAGAGCATAATTGACGCCGTTCTCGCACCAAGATAATAAACTTATTACCCTTCTGGGAATCAATTAAAATTGTGTAAGAGAAAATATTTTTTTTTCAAGCTTATTTTAGAGACGGTCAAAGGAACTTACTGTTACTTTACTGTATAAGGAAATCCCGCAGACGATCCAGAACAAATGAGAAGAGAGGAGAGAAACCTTGGGGCCCCGAAGAAGCAAACTCGCGGCACGGAGTGATCCGTCATTCGAGTCCGAGGCGGATTGATGGTCGGACGGACCAACGCCCCGAATCCGGCATTTAATGAACCCGCGGCGCCGGGGATTCCTGGCGCAGAAATGCATGTTTGAGCAGCTTCAACAATTAATCCCAGCAGCGTCGGTGGCATGTGGCTGACACATGTGGGCAAAACGCTTCCTCCACAACTCACAGGAC
>CAJPEX010001659.1:16939-52436 GCA_905338405.1 Notodromas monacha
ATCGAGATACCCGGGTTTGCTATCGTACGGAAAAGGCTTTATCATTCCAGTCGTGATTCTGATACACACCACGAAGAGCCAAGTTCCCATTTTATTTCATTTATCTTTGGTGCACGATCGATTCCATCATTGCACACGTGACTCAACTCTCCGAAAACAAGTCGATATTCTTCTTCTGACAAGGAACAATTAGGAATGATCCTGCGCACAAAATTGATTTCGTGGACTGCTTGAGAAGAAAGAGAAACAAAACGAAAAAATCAGGCCTGGGTCTGATCTCAGAAATTCGATGACATATTTCTGGTTGACAAGCGACTTTTCTCAATGTGGAGCATAATCAACGCCGCCGTCGATTGTCGCAGAATCCAGGAAATAATCCTCACCGTATTCCAGAATTTAATTAAAATTGAAACATACTGCTGAAAAAATAAAATGTACACTGTAATCTATTTAATTTTCCAAGAAACACGCATTGAATGCCCAAGGGAATCCCGCGAATGACTCGGTATGAATGAGAAGCGAGAACTAGAGGGAGCATATGGCTCAAATTGTAAAAAGTTAAAATCAATATCGCTTCCCATTACCGTAGTTGGTAGATATCGGTACTGGTGATCATTTGAATATGCATGAAAAATGACACGACGAGTACCTGATCGCCGTTTCGCGAAAGCGAACTCTTGCTTGCGTTGTACTCTTCTCAACCTGGAGGCTCAATTAGTCGCATACGGTATGCGGGAAAAAACATTTTCTTTTCGATGATTTAAAAGAAAGCTTACCTTACTTTAAAATAAAGTTAAAAAGATGGTGGGCACGTGAGCAGAAATTCGTCGGTCAGCTCAGCCGAGTCAGAAAAATCTTTCATTTCATCTTGGAACTCATCAGAAAATGTAGGTTCATAAATAACTGTAAAACAAAAGCTCGATAATTGCATTATTGAATACGACTTCATAACGGAGTCGTATTTTTGGTTGAGCGATATGAACCAGATTTATTTTATTTTTAACGTGGCGCATAATTTTCACCCTCCCAGATTGATGTGGCATTATGAAAATAATCATTTGTTTTCTGGTCAATTGAAAAATATTGTGGATGATTCGGACAACATGCGGAGCGAGAAAATTTATTTTATTTTAAAGATCTCTCAAAACAAGCCCAATCATATTTTTCGATCAAATACTGCATCATTTTTTTCAATAGCCAATTTATCAAAAGAACGAATCTAATTTCAGCATCTCGAAGGCATTTTCTGGATGAAGGAATCGAGAAATAATCTCAAAGAAGGATTTCATTGCTTTGTTTCTCTCATCAGTTTTCGCAATGCAGAAGAAAAATGCACATGATTGGTAATTGACAAAGCTCTTATCCGAAACATCACACGCACAAAATTATTTCATTTCTTAGGGTGTTATGAATTAGAGATGGATTTCTTCTTCAGTGATAAGCATAACTGTCGCCGTTGTCGCGCCAAGAGAACAACAATCGCACTTTCGGGAATCAATTCAAATCTCGTCAGATAAAATTTAAAAGAAACATTTCAGAGACGTTCTCAGAACGTACTGTGCAAGAAAAAACCGCAAAATACCCCGAACGTTTAATATAGGTATTGCAGAATTTATTTGTAATTTCGGCATCTTATCTGAGGAATGTTTACATAACAGTATTTATTTTTTTCATCTGTGCTCAATTTTAGCAACGCAAAAGATGAGATAAATATGATCGGTGACTGACAGTGACAATAGCCAGTCATCCGAACCATACACACACACAAAACACCTTCAATGCTTGAGATTTGAAGAAAAATGTATTCCTCAGTTGAGAGCATAATTGACGCCGTTCTCGCACCAAGAGAATAAACTTATTACCCTTCTGGGAATCAATTAAAATTGTGTAAGAGAAAATAAATTTTTTTAAAAGCTTATTTTAGAGACGGTCAAAGGAACTTACTGTTACTTTACTGTATAAGGAAATCCCGCAGACGATCCAGAGCAAATGAGAAGAGAGGAGAGAAACCTTGGGGCCCCATTCTTCGTTTGAGCGCCGTGCCTCACTAGGCAGTAAGCTCAGGCTCCGCCTAACTACCAGCCTGCCTGGTTGCGGGGCTTAGGCCGTAAATTACTTGGGCGCCGCGGCCCCTAAGGACCGCGTCTTTTGCATGTTTGAGCAGCTTCAACAATTAATCCCAGCAGCGTCGGTGGCATGTGGCTGACACATGTGGGCAAAACGCTTCCTCCACAACTCACAGGACGACTCGAATATAATCCACGCGCTGTGTCCGACCTCGTTGAATTAATAAACGACTGACGGCGAGCTCGTTCCTTGTCGTCTAATGCAAAACCATTCCTTTGTATCGTTGTTGCGCCTCGTTTGTAGCTCAATGGCTCCAAATAACGCTTTCTGCAACGTGTTTATTTTTCTTTTATTTTTATTTCTCAGTTCCAATGCCTCCCGGCGATGACTCGGAGAAAATTAGTCCGTCGAATTGCTCAAGAGTACCTTTTGGAAATCCCGACGGGTCAAGCCGGGGAAAAGGCGAGACGCGTTCGAGTCACTTTTGTGAGGTTAGCAATTTGACCAAGTACTGAAAAATGTAGCACAGATGCAGGAATACTCCATTTCTGGCACGAAGAGTTCCAAAACATTTAATTTTCTTAGGAATTGCGATGAAAGCGCACGAAAATTTCAATCTAGGGTAAGTCTCAGAGGGCTGTATGCTTACCTGAACTCTCGTTTGTTACTTTGGACCGCCTTCAATGGGCTGTGGGTATGTCAAAATCCTCGTCTTTTATTTAGAACTAGGCTATTTATAGACTCAACTGTAACATGCATGCAGGATCATTTCACGAAAATGTAAAAGCTTCGGAACATTCGCTTAAATCGAGACGAAGAAATGTCTGCTCAAGAGAATGGAGCCTTTTTGCCATAAAATCCCACTGGTTCGTTCAGCAGAAACCCTGCCATTCATTTTGAAAAGGCGGAAATGGACTCCCATCAAGTTTCCCGAAAGTAAAACATCACCAAAAAGATGTCGAGCCAGAGTACTCTTTTCATACATTTCTCCGAATTAGAGCCATGCTCGCAAAAAATGTTTTCGTGAAAATACAAATAAAAAATTCACAGGACACTAAAGTTAACACGGGTCATGAACAACGAATGTTTAAAAACAACGGCTCGACGAATCGGTGTCCCATTTTAAAACGTCAGAATCTATGAATGATGAGAGGCTGAATCTGACTTTCAAAAAAGTAGGTTCTTGGAATTAAAGGTTCTCGTAGCGCACTAGAAAAAAAAATCAGGTAAAATTCAATCCATTCTGTGCAAGTATTTACAAAATAAAATACCGTACTGTAAGTATGCTACATTTTTCTCTCGGACATTTTTTTTCCGGTCAGGTAGCATTTCTGAATGGTGAATTTCTATGGAAATTCTTTGTTGCTATCAGTTCTATCCTCTTAAAAACATTTTTTAAATAATAATATTGGTGCCCCTGACAAATTCGTCTATAACAGAATAATTCAAAAGGAGATCCCTCGAATTATCTTCCTCCTTGTGAATTTCTACTCGATAAGGCGAAATAACAACAGGATATTTGAAGGTACAGTACATAGTGGTTTCGAACGCAATCATACGTCAGGTTCTCAAAATTAATGGCTCTTGTCCTAGAAAAAAAAAAAACTAGCCATAGTCGAGGTCACTCTGTCTGATATACAATATTGGATGATATCTTATTTTCTAGAATAGTTGGATCAACTTGCATTCTTTCAGATGCTAAATTCCGGGGGAAATTCATGTTCAAACGCAGATAACCACGCCTCGTTGAATGCTGCTAATTTTATATTTTCGACAACATACAGGACAACTCCGTGGTCAGCCCAGGGCTCTTTTAGCATTTTTTTTTGCATAAATATTTTCTTGTGAGAACGAAGTACAGCCTTTGATCTCAGGGTGAGCTACGATATCCCCTAGAGAGAAACGACCATGGAAAGCAAACGATTTCAAGAGCTTTCCAGATGAAATACCCTCAACTTCCTATCGTCATTTTCTCTTATCTGCTTACAATTTGTTCTTCTTTTTTTTCTCCTTAAACGGGATTTCCGGAAAGGAATAATGCGCAACCACAGAAGAATGAGTGTTTTTTTTTTTTTTCATTGTTATGATCACTTTTAGCATCACAGGACATGATTTTTACAGAATACGCGATTGCCAAAAGATGTATCAAAACAAGAACTGTCATTCATTTTATTTTGCTCAGGTATAAATGTATAATAGAAACCGAAGAAAACTGTTGGGCGCGGACGCAACGGTATTTAAAGTTGGCGGCATATCACCTCGAAGAATGAGTTTTTTTGTTTTGTTGCATTTTATGATCACTTCAATAATCTCAGAACATGAGTTTTATAGAACACACGATTGACAAAACATTCATCCAAACAAAATTGTTTTTAATTTTTTTGCTGGGGTATTATAGAAAACCAAGAAAACGTTTGGGCGGCAACGCAGTCGCCTCGCTTTCACTTCTCACAGAAATCTGATCTCGGACATTTATTACAGTACAGTATTTTTTATACTTACACAAAAAAAAAAAACAGAATAAAAACCACAGGATGTCATCAAAGGCTTCAGTTCGGAAGAATGGTGCTTCACGAATCGACAACGCCTTTTATTCGAGGTTTGCCGGAAGTAAAGCACCTCAGGCAAAAGCTCTTGGAAAAAATTACCCCGAAATCGATTGCTTCCTGATCAGATCATTGGTCCCTGTAGAAAATTGTATTCGGTTTTAGAACTAAATAGCACCATATTTGATCAGGGAAAAAAACCTTCTTACACCTCAGGAACGCTTCATATACTGTACAGGATATTGAATAAAAATCACGTAATCAATAAGTTCGTTTCGTACCGCATGCTTTCAAGAATATGCTTTGCATTTTTTTTGAAACTTCATTGCGTAGGCTTCGCATTCATAGATTATTTTTGTGTTCATTTTGGAACTTCACATATTTTCTATATTTGCATGAGGCACAGGTAATTCTATATGCGACATTTGTTCGTTTTAGGCCCCTTCAAGAAGTATTTTACAACTCTAAAAAGAACGGAAGAAAATATTCAAATTGAACAAACACCATACAGTAAAATCTCGTCACTACGAATCTCGTTATAACGAATTAATGCTAACACCGATTTATTTTTCGGTCCCTATCCAATAGACATAATTTTATTTTTCACAAAGTTTCGTTAAAAAAAACCTTTTTCAAGGTCCCGGATATTCCGTTTTAATGTGATTCACGAAACCATCGGCGATTGCAATATTTTCTATGCGGTGTTTTCTACTTAGAGTGCTTTTCACAAAACAGTAATAAATTTTGATACTGAAATGGGTGTTTTCCGCACTGTGATTTTCCCCCCGAACACAACCTTATATCCAAGCAAAACCAGATAACCCAAAAGAGGGTTGTGGGAGCCGCCCATAGCCTATAGCCAATGTTTATTCCTTGGAAGCGCGAGCTGTCCTTTCGTATTAGCAATGCCGCTTTAAATCGCCCTCAAGCACCACGCGAATTTTCTTCAGGATGCAGACTCTTTAATTGCTGCTCGAGCGCCTCGATAATGTCTAAAGAAGGAAAATATCCGCAATACTTTAGAGAACGGGCCGCCATCAACAAGGTAAAGTGAACTTTCGCATCAAGAAGATGTGCTCGTCAACTGTGAGAAGTGAGACAGGGGATTCGGGTGTACGTTGGACTGGGTTCATGTTTCGTTCGGATGCAGACAGGCAGCGACTTGTTGGAAAGTCCGAGGCGTCATAAAGGTGTCACAATTGGCATGTCAGTGTCAAAGTGATGTTTGGCGCAAGGCTGTGACGTACTTCACGAAATAAAACAATAAAAGAAAATCGGAGAGCGAAACTCGATATGCGCGGAAAAATAACCCGCGACCCTCATTTGAGCATGACCACTTTTCCACGAGCTTGACAAATATTGTAAAACAGACGGGTTACGGAACAAAGGAAGTGACAGCTGACGTCAGAAAATTAAGCAAACAAACAGTTGAACTTCCTAAAATCCCAGAAAAACCATATTTCCCGGGAAATGAGACTGCAGTATTGTGGGGCCCCGAAATACGGATGATTGGACATGGAGAAGCTTGAAATTAAATTTTAAAAATCTGCCTCAACATCCAGAAAATGTCACCAGAAACGGACACTTCATACACATTTCTAGACGAGAGTTAATTTGTATTCTTATAGATTTTGATATCTCCTGAAAAACTTGAGCTTTCTATTTTTTTTGGAAAAATTGAAAATACATTTTGGATAATTATGTGCTTATTTTCTCAGAGTTCTTTTCGTCATCTGTGCACATTATAGGAAGACTGGCACTCGTTTTTTGCTTTCTAATTAATTACTGTCCATGTGGTTTTAATCTGCACTGTTCTTCGCTGTATCTTGGAATTGAAGAACATGATTTCATTGCGAAAAGCGCAATAATAGGGAAATCCTCGGATTCGCAGCCCGAATATTTCCAGATAAGTGTCTGCTACATGATACCGATTGAAATTTAGTTGTATAAATACCGAGGAACATGATCTTGCTGAACTCAAATCATTTTATAAGCTTCTAGTCAATTAACCTCACACAAATCGTAAAATCTTAGAGTATTCGGCTCACTTTCATACCGATTTCGAGGTAATTTACGTAGGAAAGGCGCATACGAACATCCTTTTCACATGGTGCATTGCTGCACATAAAATATTGAGCAGCGGGAAACATGCGCGACAAATAATAGAAAGTGAAAGGAGCCTTGAGGTAACTATTCCGAAGATTTCCCAATTACAGTATTATAGTTCGATAATGGCATATTTAGCATATTTCAAGAGGCGGTAATACGTCGATTTGATCAGCCTAAATTTATCACAAGGGCATAATCTGATCAAAAGCAGAAAAAAAAATCCATATTTCTTTGCACATGAATCATACGCGCTCAAACTGAACTTTCCCCACGCCCCGTATGACAACAACTATTCTTCTTATCGCGCATTTTAAAATGTCGTGTTCAATCTGCCATTAAATTCCAATACTCCGCACTTGACTGATTTTTTCGCCCTGCTCATTAGAGCGGATCCGAAGTAGTAAAAGTCAGAGCGTCAGGCTTAAACTAGCCATGATACGGCGACAATCAAACGATCGCTGTCATGCGAGAACGGACAAGACAACAGTGTTCCATCGCATGATCAACCGAAAATCCCCTGAATTTCCGCCGAACTGTTTCCTTCAGTTGCGATTAAAACATGCAGACGTCGCAGCTCGAGGAGATGATACACGAGAAGAAGAACACAAAAAAAGGACACGAATCTGCGATGCGAAATCAGATGGAAACGATACGTTCGGCAACGATCAATCACCTCTCGACTATAGTGAGATAACAAACAATAAGAAGATCTCGGCGACCCGCTATCAGACCTTCAGCCTGGCTTTTCATTCGAGTGCTTGGTTCAGAGGGTTTATCATTTTTTCTTCCCTGTGCCCTGATTTTTAACCCGACTCCCAACGACAACACAGGGGAGGGGGGAAGAAAAAAGTTTCCGAGATTTTTAATGAAGGAGTTGAGTCAGCAGCAGCCCAGTGTGCTGAGATTTGTATCGCACTGACAGATAAGCACTCGACGATCCTTCATCCCATGAATGGCCAGACGGTTTTTCAGTCATTAGCTGCGTTAATTTGCTCTCAGTTTCCACGCGGTCACGGTTTTGACTCTTCTTGAGAGCTTCCATTCAATCAAATCTCGCCGAAACATCAAAAAAACTCCCCAGGATTCTACTCGCCTATCTCTGCAGCCATGAAACGGATAAATAGCCTTCTACAAGAATGCCCTATAGTCAAAGCGCCTCTTTTCGCGGGGCCGTCATCCGAACAGATTCAAATGAAGATAACAACCGGGTAATTATCTCGTACTGAGCATTATAAGTATCCAAGTAAACGAGCATCAGATTACGAACTCAGGACCACTTTAGCTTCTTCATCTACGTACAAAGGGCATGCGTGGAGGGTCTCCTTGGATGAAAAAAAAATAGGGGAAAAGACATGGTCGCTTCAGAAAGTATTTCAAGATTTCAGTCACGGAAAAAGAGCCCAGGACATCTTTTGAAATTTAATGAAAATGACCCTGAGAAAAACAAATAAAACTCGAATGAAGTTGAAAAAGACAAGGGAATGGTTTCCCAGTCACACCTAACCATAAACTGTAACACCGATCTTCCAGAATTTCGATGAAAATTAGTTCAGCTCAAATAATTACTCTTAAAGCTATCCCTCTTCAGATTGCACAACGCTATTTAAACAGCAGGAACGCACTGAACAAATCAAGGCAAGTTAAACACAATTTCTACACAAAAATAATTCAATTACAGCGCTGTGTTTTGATAATAGAATCAAAAGACTCGGGAAACCTGACTTAGACAAATTTTGAGAAGATGACTGCGTTTGATTAAAAAAAAATCCTGATTGAAGAGGGATGTCAACTTGAACTTGAGAAACAAATGCATTATCGAAAGATTAGGATGATGAAGTGATCAAATTTACAACATACAAAACCCTCCAAAATTCCGATTTTAATGGTGGATGCAGAAATTTGCTTGAAAATCTGAAAAATCGCTGAGAAAAAAATAGAGGAAACTCTACTTGGATTCAGATTATGGCATGATGAAGAAAACCATTCATAGTTTAATGCAGACTCAAATGTCGCATTCGAGAAATCGCGCAAAAAATCCAGTTTAGATTTCAAATAAAATATGAAGGCAGGTGAATACTGTATGTGCATTTAAAACATCTTAATTTCCATGAAGAAAATCAGAGCGAAGGAACTTCTACTCGTCAGCAAGTTAACGGCCTGTAGATACATCCGTCACCGTCAAGAACTTGAAATCAAAAGTTCCAGAATTTCGTTGAAAACTTGGTTTCGGACCCGCGTTTCATGTTTTTAAAATTCTGCAAAAAAAGAAGATCGAACGCAACCTAAGCTAACAAGAAATATGGAACGATGAACGGCCACCGAAAGACTAATTCAGTCAGACAAGGGCGAATATGTTTCAGGATTTCAGGTACACACGTGAACATGAGTATGACAGTATCAGAGAAAAAGCTAGAAGAAAAAAAATAGACGAAGCTCATAACCTAAACCCACGTAATAATAAGTCAATAATCTACGCCACACAGACACGAACGACGCAATAAACAGAACATAAATGGCGAAAAGTGAACGCAGCACGTGTATATACACAGTACTCTATATCTGCGTTCGCAAAAGAAAACTTTGGATTCTCCGCACACATAATCAAGTTGTACATACAGTAACAAACAAGTTTTTATTCAGCATATGAAGTCAAAACTTGAGACTCACTCGTCGGGTGGTCGACAGCCTCCGTCGCCGACGATCCTTCCAGGGCCCTGGTGACACCGCGGGCATGATCGTGCCTTCGTCTGGCACGAAGTCGACATCTATGAAGTCTTCTTCACTGGCTTCACTCATAGCCAAGTTCCTGCCTTCTTCCGGCATATATGTATAGATACGTTCGAATACTGTATAATGACACTGTATTTTTTTCCCGTATTTATTTTTCTGCACAGTCACTTGGAGGTATGTGCACAACGACAACGCGGCGATGTCATCGGATTACGCGGTGATAATAACTGCGTACCCTCAGCATCACGATGATGTCTTCAGTCATTTTCTCCGTACCTTAAACTGCTGAAAATTGTATTCCCGTCCCAAACGTTTCGCGTAGACTGCTGAAAAAGAGTACAGTACTGTAAATAATTGTTTTGCTTTGCGAACGGTTCTTGCGAAGTCATTCCCTTGGTTGCATCGCGGNCCCGTATTTATTTTTCTGCACAGTCACTTGGAGGTATGTGCACAACGACAACGCGGCGATGTCATCGGATTACGCGGTGATAATAACTGCGTACCCTCAGCATCACGATGATGTCTTCAGTCATTTTCTCCGTACCTTAAACTGCTGAAAATTGTATTCCCGTCCCAAACGTTTCGCGTAGACTGCTGAAAAAGAGTACAGTACTGTAAATAATTGTTTTGCTTTGCGAACGGTTCTTGCGAAGTCATTCCCTTGGTTGCATCGCGGGTAATTACACGACATCGTATTAATTTTTTTAAAGAAAAATTAATATGCGACGTCTTAGAATTGATGTTTTGGTTTCGCGTGCGAAGTGATAGTTAACGGGGTGGTCCGAACATTTGCGGCCAATCAAACGAAATGATTATATCTTTAACCAACTTTCTGTTAGTCGACATTCCTTACGTTTAAAACATGATCTGGGTATAGAAGTGTGCTTAATGAAGAAAGTTGATTGCAAAACGAAAATACGAGGAAAGATATTTTTAAAAAATTTCCAAGTAATACTGTATTTCAAGTGGCGTGGGAGATTCATGACTTGACTGGCGAGGTTGAAACGGATCCCTTGAACTAAAATCGAGGCGAATCCCGGATCCTCATTTAAATTTTGCTATTTCAGATTCAATGCGTTGACGTCTACACTTAACACCTATAACAGGTCAATTTTTGCATGGTTCACCATGGCTAAATGAACGGCAAAGTTTCCGGTAAATTTCGAAAAAAGAGAGTCATCAATTCACGAAGAACCCCTTTTTCACAGTCTGAAAAATCAATTCCGTCTCACATCATGAAAGATGAATGCCTCAATTACCTAAGTTAATCGACGTAAGAGGGAAAAAATCTACAAGCACCATGGAAGGAAAACCCTCACGAATAGCTGTCATTTTTATCTGACACGTATTTCCGACTACACTGCACATCGAACAATACAACATTTTGACACGGATCGCAACCTCAGTAAGTTCGACCAGGTATTCTCGATTCTCGCAACAGTATTGTTACGGAAAATACGCCTTTTTTGTAAGTAGCTCACAGTCGAACTGCTGCATTCGGCACGAACCATGCTTCCGAGCAGCGATTGACACACATATTGAACTGCATTTTTCTAAATAATCGCGTAAGCGGGAAGGAAAAAGTGCTCGCCAAAAAATGATCGGCTTTTCGAGAGTTCCGTTTCACAGCACAACGCGATCACGGTGTCGATATAAACAACCCTAAGAACGTACAGCAAACAACAAGGATGTCGAGGAGTGTTCAGGGCTTTAACTCAATACTATACTGCACTCGCCATTTCAACCAATGTCAAACAATTTTCTGTTGGGTAAGATCTGTTACTTCCTCGTGGCACGGATAAGATCGCACCCAAAAGAGTGCCATAGAATGCAAACGAAAACCACCAGTGCATTGCCGTAATGCTTCCGAAAGGACGATCATTTAGCATGTAACGTTCGTTCGAGTGGCGCCACAGCCCAACATAGCAAAACAGTTCGGGTTTGCGACTCTCATCTACCAAAAATCATCCGAAGGCAGAAAAAATAATGCTTTGAATACATAGAGTTAGACCCAGTATGATCATAAGAAAAAAAATATTCTGGGCACATAATAAGGCCTTACAGAATCTTATTTATCCTGTAGTACCGTGAGTATCGCGAAGTACATTACAAGAATCGTGGGTAACATTTTTCGTTCGACTGCAAAGTGGCTGCTTTCTGTCACGAAAAAATGCACCGCAAAATTCATCCTGATCCTGGCACCAACGTTTCTCTCATTAAAACAGCGAACGTTGACTGCACTTGGGTGTCAAAAATGTAGAAAAAAAAAGTCAACCCCATAAAATTTTAGGTCTCCAGCATCAATTAGCAGCAGCAGATGCTTGCGGCCGTTACTTGAAGCTATCACCACGACGTCACTTCATTAATCCGAGGACATCGTACGCAAGCTAGAAAATGATCAAACATGACCAAACTGTAGACTCGAATATAGAACGAGGAAATCGGCGGAAAAATGCATCAATTCTATCATTTTGATGCAATAATGCCCGACTGCAAATACTCTTTTTGCACCATCGCGGATTTATTAGAATCGAAAGTTGTGGAAGAGTTTCGAAATAAAGACGAATAGTTGTAGAATAAGTTGATGGGTTTAACTTATAGGGAACGGATAAAAAATACGGCTAAAAAATGAATCGATCTGGAGTGGGATGGGGAAATTTTTAAAATCTCCATTGAGATCTTCCGAGAGAAAAAGCCAGCAAAAAATATACGATACCAACACCCGCGACGATTGTCCGACAGTACTGATTAAGAAAATGTTCATTAATTCAGCGAAATTACAGTTATTCTCGAAGTTCATGAATTTCATGGTTGCGTTCACTTGAACCGACATTCTACAGCATGTGATTGACTTTTTGACTCCCGTTTCACTGTAACTGTTCATTTTGTTCTTCTCAGGTTCACATGAAGAAACATTTCCATTCAGAAGATGCTTCAAAATGTATTTTGACCGAGCGGGAAGAAAATTTTACTTTATTCTCCACTGTAAAATCTCCTTCGAAGCAGGCACACTCGGAAACACTTGAAAAATCATCACTTCTCAGCCGAACCTGACATAATTTCAATAAGATTGGAGATACAGTACAGTACCATATGTTGGCATATACCGTGGGTTCCACAGTTTCCACAAACACATCACCACCAGGAAGTCGCAGCATGAATCAATGGGTACATTTGAAAAATAAGCTCGGATCACACATCAAACCGATTGATTCCTCTCGCCGACCACGCGATTGACCACACGTTTTTTTTTTCTTTTCCGAGAGAGAGACAGAAAAATCCCGAAGAACTGAGGAAGTGGCGCCTCCTTCCGTCAACCAACACGGGATAACACTGACTTACCTTCGATTCTTGGGACTTCGCATGGCTCGATCCGCGCACGCCCGCGCTCACCTCTCCCCCGCGGCTGGCTGGGCTACTCACTGCGCAGACCCTTGCACCAGCCCAAGTATAGTCAACTTTCCGGAACGCCCTCAACGAGCTCATGTGTTGGTACATTTTAACATCACCAATTCGCATTCAAAGGACATTTTAAAAAAGCAATTGACTAAGCTTTCCAGGATTGGAATGCGGTCTTGATTGTGCAAGTTATCCAAGGAAACTATTTCTCAGGCCAAATTATTAGATCTGGTGAATTTTTATAGATTTCCCAGCTGCAGTATATTCCATAATGCCTTGCACGAATCCATATAAATAATTTTTATTCTCCTCTTGGCACAGCTGAATTTCTTGAATTCAAACTTCAAAAGACTAGAAAAAATATATTTGACTTAGAGAGGTTTCAATTTATGGAAGCAAGCATTTTTGTTGGGGAATAGAAAGCAGAATTGCTGGAACTGGTAATTGGTGATATTCTAGGCCTTAAATTGCTTCTTAAATGGGTTGAAAGGATGGTGAACTTGGAGGCAAGTATTTGTTTCCCAATTAGTCCTTCAATTCCATTCAAAACATATCAAATTACAGTTTATAGCTTCCCTCTTTCCTGTGTGAATAAAAAAAAAATAGCAAAAGGGCCTTCAGGAAATTGGAGTCACACAGAACTGTGTAGGAGAGCCATTTGAGTCTTGGAGGCTTTTAATGCATTTTTAAAACAAAATTCTGACTGCGAATAACTTGAGGCAAATTCAATTTATGTGAGAAACAAGAAACACAAATGGAAAGAAACAGCGTTTTAGCTTGGGCACGTGAGCATGCGCAGTTTCAAAAATCCATGACAGCAATAAATTTGCTGTTGCACTGACCAATTGTTAGGTACTTCCTTTATTTTCCACCTAATAAGCAAAAAATGTTTAGCTAGTGCAATGCTTGATTTTGCACAACTTAAGAAGGTATTCCACTTAGGGAACTTTCCTTAAAAAAATTAGTTGGCTGTAATGGATTACTCGTTATAAAGAGATTCGTTGTAGCGAGATTCTACTGAATCATATTCTCAGGAAGATGATTCCTGGCATTTCTCGCGTTTCTTCTTTTCTTGCGTTTCCAAGCTTCATTCTTCGTCTCCTAAGAGTGAATTTTTCTGTAGAATACATTTTTGATGAAATTCATTTCGCCCAATTCAGTGGTTCACAAATATTCTTCAAAAGAATCGTGTTCGAATAAAACAAAATAAAAAGTTCTTGGCAGCTAGCTGGAATTTCGAGCCGGCGGAGGGAGCATCAGTTCATGGGGCAGGTTCTCTGAAGTGGCACGTGACCAGGAGTGACCTCTGGTGGGTACGGTAGGTGGGCCCCGCGAAGTCCTTCACTGTACACTCGTACAGTACTGTTCGATGCAGCAGGGCACCTGAGAATGTTGGCATGTAGCTAACAAAATGTGCGACAAGAATACTGCTGCATTGTTCATTGTCCCATTCTCGCATTACTGTACAGTACTTGTTTTTGTTTTTTTACAGCTAAGGAAAAAAGAGAATAATTTGATCGTGGCGAAATTTGTTGCAGTGTTCGCACAAGTACCTACTGTCATACTCGGTTCGGTTCTCTGTAACGAAAGATCGCTCTTGAGGATATAAGTTATCACGCAAACGTTTCTGAAGAGACCGCGAGGTCCTTTTTTTATTTTTTGCTGAAGGTGAAGTGGTTACATAACAGCATCCCGTCCGACTTGATAATATACAATTTTGTGTTCTTTTATTATGAGCAAAAGATTGCTCAACCTAGAAATCATTTCTTAGTATTGCAATTCCTGCTGATTAGGGAAATTTCTTCGAAAACGCATGATATTGAAATGCAACAACTTTAAATTAAGTACTGTACGCCTCAAAACGGTATCTAAATACAGTATCTTCCATAATTTGTGATGAAAACCAAATTTTAAAGTATTTTGGGACCCATTATGATGATTGGGGGATTCGAATAACAGTGCGGCAGTCATTATTTAAAGTACAGTACCGTACTTGAAATACCTCTCGTCATGCGGTATAGACTCGATAATTCGTGCGCTAAATCCGAGAAGAACTAATCGATAATAGCAAGCATTCGTGCTTGAAAATCAGGTCAAATGAAAGTGGATATACTGTGGAATCTTAAAAATTTCGAAGCAAGAACTATGTTAGAAAAGCACAGCTCCGAGATGCAGAAATTGTTGAGTGGCTCAGTAAAGATTTACCGAATCGCAATTCGTATTTTTATAAATGTACAAAAATCTTTGAAACAAACCCCGTCATTGTCACATCCGAGTACAAAATAATCATATCCTTTAATTATTCTAAAATATGTCCGCCATAACCCACAGCATCCTGTGTCAGAAGAGAAACCGCGATTTGTAATCAGCATGAATTCAGGATATCCCTTACTTATAATAATTGTGTGTGTACCGAATAAACATTACTTCACTTTACTGTGTTCTAGCTTCAGGAATGAACGAAGTGGGTCCTTTAAAAACGCACTTGTCCCGGTAATGCCATAATGCTCGTCAACAAAATCTGGGCAGACTTCCCTAAGGTTTTTTTGAAGGAGCGCATCTTCCTTCCCCCTCAGTTTACTGCGCAGAAAATCCGGAGAGGGACGTAAAAAGTGGGGAATAGCGAAGTACCCTGGGGCGTCCATAAAATCCCACTGTCTCAGGTTCAGGAGGGGATACGAGGCAGGCATGAGGACAGAGACCTTCCTGATGCTGCTCAACTAAGCGGCCCATCCGTGGCCCAAATAAGGTGACGCGATCATTTCTCACAGCAGTATAGGGCACCATGTATCCCCTTTTTTTTTCAATGGATGGCGTCTGGCATTTGTGGAAATTTACAGAGATGAATGCCATATTTAAGTTAATTGTAAATTACCATATTTACTGAGTACCATGTACCACGTATCCTCAAGTGAGACGCACACCATAATTTTTCAGCGCAAATTTTTGAAAAGTGCCATTCCTGCATACGAGTGATACGACTTACACAGTAGTTTTAATTTACCCGATTCATGTTTCAAAAATTGAGTGAGCTGAAAAATCACAATAAAAGCCAGCATGTTGAAAGTTCAATTTTGATATTCTTGCTTCATGCAAATCATAGACTTAGTTAAGAAGAGAACTTCGAAACAATTACCGTATTTGCTTGAATACCAGCAGGTGCCCTTGAGTGGGACACGCACCCAGGTTTTTTAGTCTAAAATTAATATTAAATTTTAATCCTGTGTAAAACGTGAAACTCATTTTTAATGACTCTAAAACTGCAATATTTTGAAAATAAGAACACTCAGATTTAAATTAAGACGTGAATTAAACCTTAAACCCACAATTTTTTAGATTTTTCCATTAAATTATCTCTGATGAAATTGGACTAAAATTTCCCATTAGAATCGATTACAATGCTCATGTACTCTTTTAAACCTAGAAAAGTATACTATTGTATGACGTGCACCCCCTTTTTTTAGAAAAAGTTTTGAGAAAAAGGTGACACTTCAGTAAATAGAGTACTAAAAAATGAAAATCTTTTATTTGAAATTTGTGCATTCAACTTTGGAATGCACCTCTCTTTTGTCCCCAATTCTTGCAAGAAGTGTATGTGGTCGTGCAATTCCAGTGCGCGCCTCTATTTTCGCACAACCAAATAACCTATTGCGTGAGATTCATATGAAGTTGTTCTTCCCCCTGATTCATTCTCGTAGTCACGCAAAAAAGATCATGCGGGACTTCAGAAGAATCGGCTGAGGTGAAAAATCACCCCGTTTCGCCATTCTTGAAGGGAACCTCTCCTGTAATTCGTTTCTTTTCCCGACAAGTAAGAGATAATACAAAGCTATCTTTGTATGGCTCGCCGATATGATCACATACTAGGGCATAGCTCTTCAGTCAAGTCGGCCAAAGCATTTTCATGGTCGGTCGCATTCTAGGGCAGACCGCCTCGCTTTGAGAGCTTACCGTATACGATAGTGACAAACCAAGATTTCATAGGCATCAGTTTATCAGAACTCAGGCAATCGCATAATACGGGAATAATATGCGAAAGTATTTACAGGTATTTAACGAAATCGTGAGAATAATAGGAACGCTTTTTTTTCTCAGGTCACAGTAGGATCATGATTTGTAACAAAATCATCATACTGAAGTGATTTATGCTGTCACCCGCAATTTTTCATAACATAAGAATACTGCATTTTGAACTTAATTTATGAATTCGAAATTCATAAAGTTTATAGTGTCTCTGATTTTTTATTTCTCAGCTTCTCTATGAGTTGATATTCATTATTTATATTCATCCTGAAGCAGAAATACAGTACTTATCAATCACTCACGAAATCCTTTCACGATACTTCCGCGTACGACTGTACTCTAGCACAATAATTCAACAAATTGACAATTTTTCAGCGTCACGAGATCGAAATTATACTCCTCGTCCTTCCGGGACCAGAGAATATCATACTCAGCAAAACGAGGTGACGATTGGGGGCAGGAATCACAGTAACCAATGAACCGCAACGTGAAAAATAAGCCGCAGCCAATTTCCATAAATACTGAAATTTCACTTGAAATTATATAAATACTGAAATTTCACTTGAAATTATATAAATACTGAGATTTCCCTTGAAATTATATAAATATTGAAATTCTAAATCAAAAGGCTAGCTATGAAAAGTTGCAATACCTAGAGCTTTGAAAATTTCCTGTTTCCGTTTTTTGAATACATTTACTATTTTCGGACCTTTTTTCGCCGAAATGTTTTGCATCAGATTCCAAAAATCTAACAAAATATATCAGGGAGGCATCTCAGCAGTCTAAAATTTGTAATACAGATATTTTCCGAAAAAGAGGCAAGATATGCAGCCTGCAACGTTAGAGGTTCTTCAACGTTACCTCACAATATATCTCTTACTGTTCAAATTGTATTTCAATTAAAATTGTAGAAATGCATCGCTGTCTTTCCATCTATAATATACAGTCTCTTCACGGTGCTTGCAATTGACGATCAATCATGCGAGCAAATTTTGTAGATACAGTATGTGATTATGAAAATGTTACTCTTTCATACGAGGGCATTTTTAGTGGTTGTTTTTCCTTTTAATATTGCTTTTTATACATTTGTATTGTGTTTTTAAGCATTTTTTATCGATACGAGTTGAATTTTGGACTCCGTTAAATTATTTATGAAGAAAAAATAGATGCTTGGAAACCTCGCTTATACATTTCAATGAACTATCAGCGTGATAGTTTCCGTCCATGCAGCCCACATTTTGGCGATAAAAATAGACCTTGGGATACGCATTTTAAAGCTCTCTTCACCTCCGTCTATGAAATCTCCCAGATGGTCCCTAAAACCCCTTCTTATCATAATCCTCTCCTCTCAAGCACAAGCTCTCAACCTTGAAGAAATGATGGATGGCCAGGCATGGATGTGTGCCAGAATGTCTGTGTGATGACAAGTACACAAATGACGCTCACTCATTTTTCACATGCACAACACCACTTTGAAATATTTTGTAAGTTCAAGGATTTTTATTATTCCCATGAAGTCTTTGGTCAGACTTTCATTCGAAGCAGGTGCAACCGCAGAACGGACAAGCACCTTTTTTTTTTTTTTTGCTCACTGTCGGCCGACTCGGGTAAAAACAGGGCTCCAGAGGCAAAACATGTTTTTTTTTTGTGTCTTCAGGCCTTGGCGTGAGCAAAGCAAATGACTCAAGGATGACGAGCAGCAACTCGAAACGAAATGAAGGAAAAAATTAGCGAGAAGGAATGCGATGCGTAAAATAATAAGAGTTAGAACCTTCGGATACCTAAGCAATTAGCCGACCGATTTTCGCTTTTTGTTGTTGTTGTTGCTCGCTCCATGTTTTTCACATCGCACCTGTCAAGAAGATTCGTATTTATTTTCCCCTTCGAAGGGATTTTTCGATCAGCTATGCAGTACTTGTGATTGAATCAAAAGGCGGCCGACGAGATCCCACAGATCAAAGTATCTTTTAAAGTCGTGACCAAAACATGAGCCTCTCTGTTATTCAAGCAGCGGTGGAAGGATAATGAATTTCGCGAAACTTCGGGGATGAGAAGGGATATTCTCTGAAGGCATAGCGAAGTTATTCCCTAATCTCAGGAATTGAAAAAATGCTTCGATTTTTCTCTCTGTACTTTTGTGAACTCAAGCTTGAAGCTAACCAAACACAATAGCAGCATGAAAATTCATTTCCGTGGCGAAAATGCTTCCAGGCAAGCGTAAATCGAAGACTGTGGTCTTTGCCGCAGATGAGGGGAGAATATATATTCCTTTAATTTTAAATTCAGGAGTAGAAACTTGGGGAAAAAAAGATTCAGCACCCTCCTCCCCCTCCTGGGCTTCGTCATGAATAGGAGATCACAGATTTCGAATAAATCCCTTTTTTTTTCTTCAGAATAACCCACGATGAACAAATGGAGTTCAATACCCAGAGAAAAGGGTCGAGTGGAACAAAGGGAGGGGGCGGAGGGGGTTGAACCGTGGCAGGGGAATTTTTCAGTCCAAGTACCGGAACCAGTACCTTCTCCCCTCTTTGGACGTTAAAAACGTGTTCTTGCCTTCCAACGCAGAACTTCCATTTTATTGATCTATTCTGGTCGTGCTGTAGTATTGTTTGCTGTACACGAGAAGCAGCTTATTTGGTTGTCCGAAGCATATTTGACAGGTGGAAAAAGCTCTCTGCTTGTGTACATGTGCAAGAGATTTGAAAAAATGTTGCTGTTTCCTGGGGTAGAATTTGATTGCGATGATAGAAAACAAATTTCAACAGCTGGCCCCAATGAACCCCTTCCAAAAGGTACATCTTTTCTTTCGCATTTTCCGTTCAAGGGAAAGTATGGATTACAAGGAAAAATCATTAGACTACTTTTGGAACTTCAAAATTGCTCGATTGAACGAATCAGCCTATCGTATCGAAAAACGGTCAATATTATTCATATTCTCTTGAATTATTTTCAGTTCTTGGCAGCAATTATGTCTCTATGATGACCGCCACGAAATTTAATGAAATTTACCTGGACAAAAGTTTGCCTTTCGAGTTGACGATCGAGTTTCTAAAAATTCGTTCATGGTTTTCGGCGAACCTATAGTACCATATGCCTTCTTTGTGAGCGTCCATGTAAGGTGAAGCCTTTTTTTCAGAAAATTTTTTACATTTTTTGAACAAATTTCCAAATTTGCCTACAATTGTAGTGTATATATAGCGTCGAATATTTGCCTACTATTCGTTCACCAGTGTTGTATAGTGTCGAATATACGCGTTCCGAGGAAAAGTCAGAATATTTATTTGCGCGTATCGATCAATAAATTTGACGAAAACCGATAACGGACGACTATTTCCGGGTTTTTTATTATCTGGTTTTAATTACGGGCTACACAAAAAATATTCTTGCCAGATACTCAAGCGACGATCATCATGATATTTATCAAAAAACAAATCTGGATTAAATATGAAAGTGCAGACTGATATTTAAAAAACTTGAACTAAAATGCTCGTTTTATGCTTTCTCTGCGTTTTCTCATCATAAGAAGAATTAAATCTCCGCAACCAATTCGAATTTCCAGAGGAGAAGCACCCCGTATATATAAATACGGCATAATGTTTTTGCAGAAGAGCTGATGGATAGAGAGGCCCAATGAGGTTATTCGAAATGTTAATTAATTTAATTATCAACGTATTCCGCTGAATATTCCCGAAAGCCTCGACCAGACAGCACGCATATACAAGTGATAGCGGCACAAAATACCTGCGTTCCACTTTCCAATCTCTCATTTCTGGAAGCACATGCTCGTGAAATCTCAAGTTCTTCATGAGATGAGCTGCTCATAACTCGGCGAACACTCCTGAAGTTGGAGAAAACTTCAAGGAAAGTTTCCATTCGGCGCCATTGCACTATATAGGGTATTCTTCATCACGTACGCTCGCCTTTTTTTCATCCCACTTAGTTATCTGCATATTTTTGTTTCTGAAGATGAAAGATTTTAAAAGAAGTCATTCAAAGCTATAGAAATATGTGTTTAATAATCGAAACTCTGCAACAAATTTGTGAGACGTACTCACACTGCAGGATCTTCACGCGGCTCAAGGACTGTTGATGATCCATTCATACAGAAAAACATCGCTTTTGTCTCTGTGAGGTCCTGATTCTGATTCCACTTTCCCTCGTTAATAAATGCAAGAATGTCACATAAAAATAGCTCAATATGCAAAGAGGAACAAAAATGCAAAAGTCGGTGTAAACTTTAAAAAATATGGACAGAACATCAGAATTTCCGATATCTCAAGACACCGAAGAGCCTCTCCAATTCCGCGCTTGTCAAACAAACGTGGAAATTCCACCACTTCAGAGGCCAAGTGCAGTATGTTGCAACAATAGCAAGGTAAACAGGTGTTCCTGTGCCGAAATGCAAAGCACAAAATATGGAAGTGGTTTATGAAGAGAAAACAAAAACACGTTGCATTTTTTCTGGGTTTCGAAACCCGAAGTCGGAGCCTTCCATCCGCACCATTTTATTGAAAATGTGTCAATTTTAATTCAAATTACGCGTGAAATTATTTTGGCTTCCTCCCTCTATTTTTCAGCCAGCAAGCCCATTCGTGTGTGCATCCATTATATGGATATGAAAATTGAGTTTTTTCATGTGGCAGTGATCAGCATATGCATGCCATGGACACTGAAGCCCGAAACATGTTTTTTTGCAACTACTTTCTCCTGCAAAACAATTTATGGAAAATTTCAGATGAATGTCTTTTCACTGAAGATGGCACAAAACAACTTTCATATTTTCTAAAGCGTTTTCCACGTACCACATTTTCAAAGTGCCATATTTTCCAGATCTCGGGTGCTTGGAATTTTTTTCAATTCAATTTATAACTTCTTCAGAATTACTAAGCTTTGCTTGTAATACTGTACAGTGTTTTGTTTCAAAGCATACAAATTGAATGAACTGTTTTATCGCGATGAAGTTCAGAATTTGTTGAAAAAAAAATAAAATGCTTTTTAAACAAAATGTTTATGGATATACTGTACACGAGTACTGTAATAAGGACGGGACTTTTAAAGGAACCCTTCGCTCTACTAAATAATCGTGATTTGTGTACCTTTGTCGATGTTTGAAACTACGAATAAAGAACTTCATATCGCCACACAATCAAAATTGTTGCACAATAATATACGGCAGAAAAGCAGCGACTTATCTCCCTTTTGTGTTTCGAAGCCATAAGCACCAAACGCCAAAAAAAAAAAGTTGAATGACTTTGGGTGAATTGAAATTTGACGCTTGTTCTGGCGCTGGGAATTATGTTCCCGTAAATAAGCAATGCGCAGCTTTCTAATTCAAAAATGCTTTTCCACAGCTCGGTGCACTACTTGATTTTGTTTACGGACTTGAAGGAGTCCGAGGACCGTAAATTCGGGAATGTGTTGCAATTTTCAGTGACGAAAAGCGAAGAAAAAAAAACGTTGAAAATCGCAATTTTTTTCCTCTCATGATTTTCAAGTGGTGTTCCTGGATGATGATGAATACTGCAGTTCGCAACGGTGAAGAATGCCGTTTCAGTCCCCTTTCTTCTCCAGCAGGCTCGCCCATGAAGTGCGAGATGAAGATTTGCATAGCGGCGAAAACTTCCGCAAAAGAAATTCTCGTCAGTTCACACCGGTGGAATCCAATTTTGCACTCTCGAGGTTCGTTACCAGTTTTTCCTCGGAAGGCGTAAAAATGTGATGAAATTCGGCTCATAAAACTGACATCATATCGCTTACATTCAAAGTTCAGTGTTGAAAGCATGAGACGGACAACATCTACTACAGTGAGACCCCCACATGCGGACACCTCGACCTGCGGACAATTCGACATAGGGATGCTTATTTTATCATTGAAAATTAATAAAAAAAAAGTCCGAACATGAGGACAGTGACTCGACATAGGGACATTTGGTTATAAAAATACAAATACATTTCAGGCCAAATTACAAGAAACAGAAACCCTAAAATTGATGTAAGAAAAGTTCTTGGCTGGGCATTTCTCTCACCAAATTACCACCAATTTAGCTAATTGAAAAAAAATTACCTCCAGCATAGAGGGACTCCTACCTTTTTTTTCCTTGAATTTTATTTTTGTAGATGCCAAAATTTCAGTGTACCATACAGAGATACACTATTCAATGCTCCACATGTTCTTATTGAGTTGAAAATGTATTCACCAATTCAAATTCAAGTGGCAAACAATTTTTTTCAGGGAATGCTGAAGAATATTCCTTCCACAGAACACCAATTAGAAATTATATTATGTAAGTCTATGGGAAACAAGACTTGACTTAGGGACATTTCTACTTGGGGGCACTCTTGATGCACCAATTACATCCGCATCTTGGGGTCTCACTGTACTTACATTATATAATTTTTAGTTGGCATTTCATGGACAAAATACTCATAATAATTCCATGAAAAATGTTTTTATCCTGATTGAAACTGATTCAATCAATATCTTTCAACACACTATGAAAATCTCAAGTATTGAATACTGATACCTCTATACAGTACATGGAAATGTCAGCATTCTTTGAAAAAAGATATTCATGTGAAAAAGAGAGAAGGAAATCCCTCTATGCCAGAGGTACTTTTTAAATTAGCTAAATGGATGGTAAATTGATGAGAGAAATGCCAAATAACTTTTCTAACATGAATTTTAGGGTTAGAAATTTCCATTTCTTGTAATTTGGCCTGAAACATATTTGCACCTAAAGTCATAGTGTTGCAAGATGGAGGTTCTGAAATAATTTGTTTTATAGTCAGAGAACCAGGTGCATCTCACTCAGGAATAGTATTTTTCAAAGTTTTCTTTCAAAAGGTCAGAGTGCGCATGTCTTACTTGAGGGTCTGTGGTACTTGAGTTAATATGACCCATTGACTCTGATTTTGCATCCTCTGCTGTGAAACTTTCCCATATACAGTATAGTTCTGCATTAAGTGGCATATTTACTTCAGTGCCATTTTTACTTCAGTGCCATGCAATCTTCTTCTTAAAATTGAGAGGAAAAATGGGGGTATGTGCCATATGTGTGAATATAATTTTGTTTTGTTTTAGAAGTGTAGGAGTGCATCATATTCAATTTTGATGGGAAAAAGTGGATTAATTTTAATGAAAAAACTTATTGCACTGGAAATAATTTGAAATAAGTTGAATTCAGGCACAATTCATGTCTAGATTCAAATTTTGGTGCACTTATTTTCCAAATATTTCAGTTTTAGAATCAATGAAAATAGGATGTTTGCCTTTTTTTGGGACAAAATCTATAATTAGGAAGTTTGACAGACAAGCCCTTACTCCAAGTAAAGGCGGTAATCCAATAAATATGTGAGTACAGTATTGGGAGGAATTTCCGAAGATGTTGGGCTATAGCTCCCAAGGGTCTGCAAGAGGAATGGATGATAGTCTGAAGTGGAAAAGGAGCTAATTTCGTATGCGACACAGTGATGTCTGTTATTCAAGTGTAGAAACGAAAAATTTGAAAGGGAAAACGACTGAGAGCGTCAAGAAGGCAGGTGCACTGTCAGGCATTGAATCCGGAGCTTCCAGGATCAAAGGAGGGGATCTCCTGAATGCACCAGCCGATTTTTTTTTCTTCTCGATCCTTCACCCCCGAGCGGATTTCGTTGGATGCCACGACTGTTTTTCAATTTCCACGCCTTGGGTCGGAACTTCGCTGGGCTGGGTTCGGCTGGGCTTCACCCGACGACACCCGTTCCATATATATATATATAAATATATATATATTTTAGGACACTTTATTTGCCCGGAAGATGTTCGAGCTGCACATCCGTCCACTTCAAAGCCGACGTGAACTTTTGTAGCGCCGAGATGAGGCAAGGATGTCGGTCAACTGCGTCCGCTTTCGGACTGACTGCCCACTTACCTCTTGTCTGTGCTAGAATAGTTCCCCATGAAGCATTCAGGAGGAGAGTTCTGAAAATTTGTCATCATGATGCACCTAACCTGTGTGTGCCAGGGCAGTGTTCATCTACCTTTTTGGGCCAGCAGACCAGCAAATTTCCATAAAGTCCTTCGCAGTCCGGCAAATCTCCAGAAACTTTTCTGCAAACTCACAAAGTTTTGCAAACTTTTTTCAGACTCAAAAAAGGGTACTTTCCTGTTATTTCAGTACCCATTGTCCTTTGTCTTGTGAATTCAGTATTTGTTGGATTAGGTTAGGTCAGTTTATGTTCATTGAAAGATAACTAACATAACCTGACCTAACCTAACTTTACGTAACCACCTCCCAAAATCAGTTTTAGCAGAATGGAGAAAAATGAAATTCACAGTTTCTGGTAGGTGCACGGAAAGTAGGTACTAAGAAAACAGGAAAGTACCCAAAAAAGTTGCATTTGAAATGCTTTATGGCAGGTATTTGAAGAGTTTGTGCTTTTTTTAGATTAGGTGAAGAACCAATGAAGCAACTGTAGTGGAATGTCTCTTAAAATTGGAAAGGTTGGCTTGAAGAAAGGTTTCTCAGAATGAAAAATTGGAATGATTAATTTCATCAGGTGAACCTTTGTCTGAAGTTTCATTAGGAGAAAAGCCCTCTTTCATTTTTCATAAGATAGTTTCAACTGCCACTGTCTTTCCAAAATTACAGGTAAAGATTACAGACTGCACTGCAATTGTTGACAAATTAAAAGTATATGGTACTGAATTATAGATCCTTAGTTCACTGACTGACTCATTTAGGTACTGGCACTGATTCCATATTAAATAAATACAAATTTCTGCTGAATGTTGTAATGGCATCATTTTTAGTTGAGTGTGTTTTTGGGTTAAACACGGTTTTTTTTCATGGCCAATGATGATTCCATGGTGAAGACATGATATCTGCATAAATTCACTTGTCTTTTATATTGAATTGAATTGAACAAGAAGCTTTATTTTCTGCTTTTCAGCGTTCACAAGGTTCACACAACATCCCCACATCCAAACCCCCTCCCCTCCCAACCCAAATCCTTCCAAAGGCATTCAGTTACTTCAAAAATGAAAACAGAGACGTATGTTGTATGTGGATACCAAAAAAAAAAGAAATTACATCCCACAATGTACATCTGCACAGCTGGTGTGAATGCCTACACCTGCTTCCTTCACTGATAAAAAAAACCAGATATCAGTAATAAGAATTGCAACCCAACTCAGCTTTTATATATTCAATCATCTCACTTTGCTCAATCCCAGAAACCACATTGACCTTTTTTAAAAATTGCCAATGAATTCCATCCTCTGAAAACGAGAAACATGCAGTTGGCTGGGATTGTATCATATCATATTCGACCTCACTTTCTCGGATGGTACAGAAAACGGTTGCCCTAGACCTGTGACGAAGCGCATTTGTGCAGAGGAAAGAATTCTCATCTCGTACTCGGGCTTCAAAAAAACCACCAAGCTCCGAGCAATATGATTTTAAACGCCATGGGTTACTTCGGGTCAAGTAATCGCGGTTTTCTTCGACACGTTCGCACGCCAGCATGCGATTGAAGGAGAAAAACTGTGGTTTCATCTTTATGCATACAAAGAATGGAAGGAATATCTAGGTTTTCCATCTTTTTTATCTTCTTCTCGCTGAGTTAGAAACTGCAGTATAACCTCGCTTGCCTTCATGCGCTTTGCGATTACATCAACAGCGCAGAAACTTTCCAATGGGAGGGTTGTCCCAGTTCAACGCGGGGTTAAACGTTGATGAAGATTTTAAGAAAAATGATCAGTCGAGTTTTCTGCCATGCCATGTTTTGGGAGTTCAGTATCTTTCTTGATTTTTGATATTTGTGTATGATGCACTGCATGAGGAAAAGGGAAAACTTTCCCAACACAGCCAGAGTTATCCGCTCCTTTCCGTGTCCTGAAAACTATTCTTGGCACATTGGAATACATTTTATTGCTTTGCATACCACCTTTCTCACTTATTATCAAGTTTAGAAAATTTGGAACTTTTTTTAAAAAATAAAAGGTGCATCTCTTGGTATTTCCTGAAGAAATTTCAGTTGATTGTTACAGTCAAACCTCTGTAGTTCAAATTTCTAGGGACCAGGAAAAAAATTCAACTTAGGGAGGTTTTGATTTTTGGAGCTTTTCGGATGAGGAAACAATGCTTTTGTTGTGACAAGAAGTGAAAAAGTGTGGTAAGTCATAAATGAGGATATTCTGGGCCTAAACTAGCTTCTTGAAGAGTTTACACCTTGCTGAACTTGGAGGCAGGGGTTCATTTGCTATATTTGACATTCGCTTCCTTTTAAAAAGCATCAAATTATTTGTTTTAATCATTTTCTCTTTCATACTTCAAGAAAATAATAACTAGAAGACCTCAGAAAATTTGACATACACAGGTTTTAGAGCAAAAGACTTTGAGTTAGGGAGGTTTTTAATGTATTAAATCTAAGGGAATTCAGACAGGGACTTGAAACAAAATTCAAGTTAGGGAGGAATTTGACTTAGGGAGGTTTGACTGATCCAGGTTCACCTGTACTAACTGAAACATCCATAGGTCAGAAACCTCCATATGTTTAATCTCTTGCATGAATTTCCAGTATCCTTCTGCAGCAAAGTTGGGATATTTGCACAAATTTTGCACCCAAGACTCCAAGCATGCTGAAATGAAAATAACGCAAACTGAGAACCAAGGCCTAAGTCAGGAAAAAGGAGGAAGTGAATACATAATTGAGCAAATGGAACCTGGCATCCAAGTTCAGCCTTCTGTCTAATCATTTAAAAATAAATTAAAGGCCCAGAAAATCACCATTTCAAATCACCTATGCTTCCCGCAGCAAAAATGTCTTTTCCCTCAACTGAAATGTTTCCTAAGTCAAATATTTTTTCTTCCTGGTTGTTGAGGAATTAATCAACCCAACATAAAGAATTGAACCATAGCACAGTGGAAGAATTGGTCAGAAATAATAGTGCAGGGCAATCAGTTGGCTTGTGGCCAGGAGCATGTAATTATAAGGGTACAGTACCTCAATTACATATCCCTATTTTTGTCTGGTTGAATCACAGTCCAAAATAAATCATAATGAAAAACTGTTCCCCAACACTGGTCCCTGAAAATTTGACTTGGAGAGCTTGGACTGCATTTCATCAGGAACTTGGTCATGATTATCATTCTGACTCTGGATGGATCAAGAAGCATTTAGTGAACAGGATAGCAGCGAGTCAGTCGGACGCACACGGAAAGTGTTGTCGGACTCTCGGGGGCTTTTCAAAGGCTTCTCGCGTGATGGCCGGGAATTCTTACCCGAAGCGATGGGAACGTCTCGAGAGTCGATATTGCGATGCATTATTTACTTCCGAGGCCGGGTCCGTGACTGGAAATACGCACGGAAGGCGGACGTTTCCTGCCGAAAAGCGGACGTGGGAAAGGACTGCACCGCGAATTTTCATCCATTCCACGCTGCGTCAGATAATTCCCTTTTCGCAGCGTCAATCAAGGCGAGTCGACCTGATGAATGACTGCAATGTATCGACGAAGTGGATCGGAATCGGGTCTCGCTCCCCGAGGCCGACTGAATAATACAGCCGGAATTCCCGGACCCTTTGTTCGGGTTTGACGTACGACAGGTGCACCGCGCTCGTAAAAAGCCTCTCGTTTGTTCTTCGCCCGGTCCGATTTCCAGCGACGATACATTGTTCGGCTTCCGAGCCTGTCGTCATCGCAGTGTACTGCATATATATGCGGGTATACTGCACGAGGAAAAATCTCTCTTTCCATCATTAAATTTTGCCCCTCGTTGGCACCCAGTCGGGGATGAAATTCATCGCGAGCGGGTTCCGTTTCTTATCCGAGCCGGGCTCTTGCTTCTTCTTCTGCTTTTTCCAGCACAGGAAGCAGAAGCAATAAAGACTGCAGTCTGCCGAAGCATGCACATTTTATCCAGCGAAAAGTAAAGGTCTGGAGCGGAAAGTTCCGGCATGCTTTCAAAGGGAACGATGCTTTCAAACCAGAGCCGATTTGTCGTTACTCTCATGTTTCCTGGAGATTGAGACAGACCAAATGCTGATTTTCCTCCATGAAATGTATACCGTACTCACTTGAGGAGAAAGTGCACCTTTTTTTTTTTTTAAATCACGTGGGGGAAAAGTGGGTGTGTGTCATGAGCTGGTGTACAATTTTTAAAAATGTTTACATTTTATTTCCTCATAATGTTTGATCCTCATCCAAAAATTACAACAAAGACTTATTTTCAATGAACACAATGAAGAAATACCGTATTTACTCAAGTACCATGCGCACCTTTTTTCTAGAAATTGAAGCTGAAAAATAGGGTGTGCCTGGTACTCCTATAGATAAATTTTAGAGAAAAATTCCCAAAACCAGTGCCCCTCAAATCCAAGTGAAAAATAAAATTGAAGAGGAAAAGTGTGGCGCCAAGTCTCTTCCTGCATGGGGAATAATGGCTCAATTTGTTTCAACCCTTGGAGATGCAACAGGAAGTAAAGGAAAGGGGTAATATTCATCTAATTGAGGAAGCTGTTGTATACATGTAAATGCATTTTAACTGGTTCTGTAGATGGAAAAAGACAGAAAGACAAAATATTGACAAGGAATTATGAATTTAAAAATAAAACATTTTCACATTTCAACTTGATTTAACATTTTTTTGATTTTCAGCAACAACAAAAAACCTGGGTGCACGTCTTACTCTGGGATAGGTTTTTGAACTAATTTCTGGTAGAAAAATGGGGGTGTGCGCTGTACTTTATGGCATGTGGTACTCGAGTAAATACGGTATTTAAATTTGGGTTCAATTCCAGTCAGCATTTTGAGATTGATGCATCCTATTCTCACTACTTTCCCCCTTTTAGTCATGAAATGTGGGGTATGTGTTATACTTTTAATTGCAGATGGGATTTTATCCAAATTTTAGGACCAGGAAAGCTTCTTACTTGAGGGCATGCAGTACTCAAGTAAATACAGTAGTATTGATAATTTGCTCTACATTCATAAATGATTTCCAAGTTGAGCCTGTGCAAAACAAAAACCTTTCCAACTGTAATTTCCAAAGAATCCTGGCTAATTCCCTCAAAAACAATTGAATTCCAATCTCCTCTCCTTACCTCACAAATTTCTGTGTTAAACTTCCCCCAGTGTCAAATATTGAACCCTTTTTTTTATTAAATAGGAATGACATTTTATGAAGTCTGTTTCCACAAAAAACAATACGTATTATTTTTTCCTAACAAGGGATTAAGAAAGCATGTAGCACATCTGTAAATAATAAATCCTTCTAATAATCAGGCCAGAAATGTTTCTTTTCAACAACCTATGCAAATGAACCCAAAGTCCAAAACCCATGAACTTTCCAAGTAGAATTTCACATGGAGACAAGAAGTTCAACTTTAAAATCTACCTTCCCAAAAGTGGACCAATCTTTAAACACAAATATTTTTCAAAGTATTAAGTAAACTAAACCTTATCTGGAAACAGACTGAAGACCTTGTGCTTTGAATTGAGTTCAGCAACTGCTGCAATTGCTATAATTCTGGCTTATGCTGCATTTCTTGTTATTGATATTTTGTTTTCAATGTCTGGGAAAGCAGAGGGTGTACGCATATACACATCAGTTATGCAATTGTACATTGTGGAATGTATTTTCTCATATTTTGGTATCCATATGCAGCTTTCTTTTCTGTGTTTCCCATTTTGAAGTGATTGAATGCGTTTGAATGGATTTAGATTGGGCGGGGAGGGGGTTTGGATGTGGGAATGTTGATTGAACTTTGTAAATGCTGAAAAGTGGAAAATAAAGCTTTCTGTTCATTCATTCACAAAATTAATCTAAAAAATATTCTTTGTTCAAATGTCATCAAATTGCCTGACTGTACTTGTGAGTTAGCATAGCTAACACATGCATTTGAACAAAGTAGAACCAGAAATGAATGTCCTTCCCAACAATTTTTGAATAGGGTTCGTGTGCATGAAGGTTGTCCTACTTCTGCGAGTCCTAAAATGACAATTGCCAGTCGGGCATCACAACTATTTTTGTTAAGAGTGATGTTATGGGATTGTTTAGTATTTTGAGAAAAAAAATCTTCAAAAAACGTAGACTGCGATTGCCTGCAATTTAAAAGGAAGTTTCAGAGATCTTCTCCAAGGTTTCCGCAGAGGTAATTGCAGCAGTTGAAAATGGCCCTCGACCTTAATCTTTTGAAAGGTTTCATCCCCAGCGTAAACCGGGCGCAGTACTTGACAAGAGTTCCGAAAATGCCTTTGACCTCTAAGCTGAGACGGCGAAGTACATTCGTCGGGAAATTCGCAGTGAGGCAATATAACGCCTGTTTGAAGTTTCGGTCCGCGTGAACATGGCCTAATTCTTGGAATGCTTCAGCCGGTGACGCAAGTGACATCATTAGTTAACCTGTCAACCCCAGGTGACACTTGATTAGAAACCCGCCTATGTCGCTTCGGGATCCGGGGCATCGTCGGTTCACCCCGAAATCCCCGAGCGGAAATCGGACCCGGAATCCCGGCGGTCATTTGCATCGCGGGAAATTGGGTCCCAAGTGATCCCCGCGGAGGGCCAGCGTTTCATTTTATTTTATCTTGCTTTCCTGGAGCGTTTTGTTCGAAGACTTTTTCAATTTTCTGCTTCGCGTTAAAGTCTCACCTCGAAGCTTCGTCTAATGATATGATCGTTGCGCGTGAGAGAGAAAAAGTTATGAAGACACCCTCCATGCGTTCCCTAATCATTTTGGGCCCATGAAAAAATCTTGCAGACCAGGAAAATATTTTTAAATACCTGCCGTAAAGTTTGTCAACCAAAACTTTCATTGCAAAAATAAAGTTAAGAATTAATGAAGCAGGTATAGTAGAATGATTTGAAAAAAAAATTTTAAATGCTGGACCTGAAGATAGGCTTCTCAGACTGAAAACTTGAAATATATTTGAACCTCCTCAGGTAAAACTTTGAGGAACCAGCCAAAAATTCAACTTAGGGAGGTTCAAACTTGGAGAAACAAGCATTTTTGGTGGGGAAACAGAAGAATTGCTGGAAATTGTAAATGGTGATATTCAGGGCCTTAAATTGCTTCTTGTATAAGTTTACAGCCTGCTAAACTTTTAGGGAGGGGTTCAATTACCCAATGAATCTTTCACTTCCCTTCAAAACACATTACAAAACTTCTCATTGATTTTATCTTTCCTGCATCGAGAAAGTAATTGCCAAGAGGCATCCTAAAATTTGAGTTTCAGAGGCTTGAGAAGAAACACTTTGAAGTTAGGGAGGTTGCTAACCCTTCAGCAGTGGAGCCCAGGAATATTTGCAAAATTTGGTGCCATGCAGCATGAGAAAAAGGAAAATCTTGCTCAGGTCAGGCAAGCCAAAGTAAGGAAAAAATCCCAATATTTTTTTTTCCACAGAAAAAATTGGCTGAAAAATCAAGAAAAATGACCTACTGGGTTGCATTTTTCCCACATTCCTGCTATGGGATTAGTATTGCAGGGGTTGAAAAAACAATAGCTTGAACTTTCCCAGATTTTTCCCATCTTTGGCTATCCTGCCAAGGCTGCCTTTCAGTGACCTTCAGTCAAACTGATATTTGCAAGCCTACAAAAATATCCCAGTTCCTCTGCCCATCAATGTAAATCTATCTGCTGCCACCCAAGGGTTAATGAATGCTTTGCAAGGCACTTCAGATGGGGTCTAGAAATAAAATTTGGCTCTGGGGGTATTGAAATTAGTAGGGCTGCAGTTGGTAAAACTGTACTTCATTTTAGATGGTGAAAATTTGTTCAATGTACTGTATGTATTATAAAAGTAAACTTTTATTTTTCATCAGATGATTTCAACTGCCATTTTTGTTCCAAATTTCAATGAAAGATTGCAGAATTCATTACTACCTATGATGAATGCATTGTGCTGGAAAACATTTCCCTGCAAAAAACTCATGCAGTCCATGAGTTGGAGACCACTGCTCTAGATCAGTGTTCCCAAACCTTTTTGGTCCCAAGGACCACTCAAAAAGCATTTGGTTCAAAAGCCTTTATGGCAGGCATTTATAAAGTTTCTGCTTTTTTGTAAAAAGTAAGAATGAATGGAGCAGCTGTAGTGGAATGTCTTCAAAAATGTATAAAGGTAGGCTTGAAGAAAGGTTGATCAGGAAAAAAAATTAAGATAATTTATTTCAACAGGTGAAAATTTGTCTGAAGTGTTATTAGGAGAAAATGGCCAAATTGTATTCTTTCATCATATATTTTAAACTGCTTTTGTCCAAAAATCCAAATAAAGATGGCATACTTCATTGCTACTCTTGATAAATCTATTATTCTGCAGAACATTTCCCATGGACAGGCCAAAACTTCTGCAGACCAGTGCCAGTCTAAAAAAAAGGGGGGTTGTGGAGGACTGCTGTAGATTTTAGGATCTGCGGCAGCAGGAGATTTCATTTAGTGAAGCTTTGGACTCCTGATTTTTAAACGCTGAATTCTCGGACTGAAGGCGACAGTGCTGTTTCTGCTCAACCACAGACATCAAGCCTGATTGTCTAATCTCTGATTTCATCACACAGGAGGCGAACAATCACCGTCAACAATAACCGCCAAGGTACTGGCTCCCCAAGATAAAAGTTCTTGGACAGTGCCTCCGTCTGCGCCTCATTTTTCTGCGGGCTTTTCATGTCACAACACTTTCTGAAGACCATCGTTGTCCTTTTTTTAAATTTTGTCTGGTCATCATCATCATCTTGAGAGTTGGGAATCCCGCCATCAGACTTTTCACTGTCTCGCCGAGATCCCTGATTCCATCATTGACTGGTCAAGCTTCATTATACTGAGCTACAGTGAGACCCCCACACAAGGATGATTCAATTGAGGGACATTTGAGGCTTTAAACAAATCTGACGAGACTTCTAGACCGTGTCTCAACATATGAACACTTTTCATAGAAAAATGAAATATTTCTAAAAAAATTAACATTTTCATCCAATGTTGTATACCTCAAATTTAAAAAATTGAGCCATTTGTATAAAAACAATTAAAACAAATTTCCTTATATTTTCAGGGATTTTCATCTTTTTCTGGGATGTTCTCAATCATCCCTGCACAGTAGAGCAAATTGTGCTTTTTCTTAGTGTTTTGGGGTCCTTCTGATACCAAAAGATCACATTCTGTGAGGCCTTCTCTGTAGCCATATTATATATCTTTATCCCTTGGATGGCAACTGCCTCCTTTCCATCCTGTGGTAAAGTCCAGGTATTTTTTTGCCAACAGGTGCATGTCAACTTGACCCGAGGTAATTGAAATACACCTGGGTTGCGAAGGCCAAAGTAAGAAGAAATCCAGGAAGGGTGAATTTTTACATTTTCAAATATCTTCAATGTATGCTAATCCTATGCTGGGAATACAAGAAAAAATGCTGCCCAATGAAGAATTTTTTAGGCAAGATTGTCAGCAGGATTTAAAAATATGTTGGATTTTTTCCAAACTTGGGTATTGGGACAAAAATACAATTTTTATTATTTTCAGTGCTCACGGGCACCAAATGGTACAAGAACATCCTTACTTTGCTGCACAAGGGTTAAGTTGAGAAACACTACCCAATAATTCAATTTTTTGGAGGGTTTCTTCCTATACTTTCTAATAAATTGGAGAACCAATTAACCATGTTCCCAGCAAAGTCTATGGGGAAACTTGATCAGATACATGCAGATGTTCCAGCATAGGGAAAAGGTCCAAGCCCCAATTCTTTCCATATCTTGGGGTTTCACTATACTTTGTGTGTGTCTTGAATGTGAATTTCAAACTCATCATCCAGTTGCTTGACCCTGTATGTGAAAGCCTTCTTGTGGTTCTTGCAGTTCATGGATTGCATCAAGTGGAATTTTGTTTGCACCTGCAAGTTCTACAGAGGCAAAATCTTTATGATAAAATGTAGAATGGGTCGCTGAAAAAACAAAACTCATGCATTCCTGGATGCCTTCTTTTGATATTGTTGGGGAACCAGAACTTGGGCTCATGGACATCAGGTCCCAGGGCCTGAATTCTGTTATCCTTTGTGCATCTGATCCCTGGATGCATGACTTCCTCAATGCACATTTCTCCCACCAATCACAGGTGGGGGAGAAAGTTGAGTGTATAAAAAAATGTAACAACAAAAATGTATAAATACCCAGAATTCCCCTTCCCCATCAGTCACTCCTTCAACTTAGATCTTTGCATGAACTTATCCTGAATCTCTTTGCCCAAAACCAATGATTACTTCATTCTTACCAATACATTGTGATATTCATTAATTAATTTGTGGGCACAAATTTGTACTTGCATTTATTGGATGTGTTTTATGCTCATATATTGTGATGCTTTATCTGTATTGTGCTTTTTTGTGTGGACTGTGATTCTTGTTGATTCTTAACAAACAAGAAAAAAACTAGGAATATCTAATCAAGCTGTCCCCTCAATTAGATATTCCTGACCACAAACTGGCTGATTGTCCTGTGTGATTATTTACCGTATCTCTATTTTCCACTGCCCTGCTTGCTTTTGATGGGAATCCTTGTGTCCTCAACAGATACAGTGAGACCCCAAGATGCGGACGTAATTGATGCATCAAGATTGTCCCCAAGTCAAAATGTCCCTAAGTTGAGTCTTGTTTTCCCA